>JACCIC010000181.1:995000-1162767 GCA_018907035.1 Sycobia sp. Sy_11 | reverse complement strand
AATATATTATGATTATTACTTTCTCTTTTGCTCGACAAAGACTTTTCGTATAACTACATGGAGCGAACCTAGGCGTCGTCGTGAATATTTGATAAAAAATATAATTATTAAAATAATAATTATTGATTACCTATAGCGCTAATATAAAATAAACATACTCTTATGAACTATTACGTTTTCTTGTGGTGAATACGCGTCAAAATATGAATATTAATACTAAAAATAATAATTGTAATAATAACGATACTACTGATAGTAATGGTAAAAATCTTAATAATAACGATCCTAGTAATAATATCAAAAGAATGATATACAAGTAAGATAAACATAATTAATAGTAATTAACGTAATAACAATAATAATAATTAAAATAATAAGGTAAACCACTCTGCTAATAATAATCAACCTTACTATAATAATGGTTCAAATAAGATAACGCTCACGATAATAACTAACTAACTTTTTTAATAATAATAATTAAAAACTATAATAATAAGTGTGGTTCGCAAAATATGATTAACTGTACAGCTTTAATAATATCAAAATAAGGTAACCATGCCTGATAGTAATAAATTTACATCATTGACAATAACAATAATAAAAATTATAATAATAATCGTGATTCGAGAAATATGATTAACTTTATAACATTAATAATAATAATAATTAAAACTATCAAAATAAGGTAACCATTCATGATAATAAATAAGTTTACATCATTAATAATAACAATAACAATAATAATAATTAACATTATAATAATAATTACGTTCGCGAAAAGTAAGCTTTCGCGATAATAATTATAATTATTTAAAATTCGATAATAAGACCTCGAAGCAGGTATTATATTTTCAAATATTAATTCATTATATAAATTGCTTTTAAAATTCTTAGTTTTCTTCGTAGTGTCGTTCTCGCTGATATTTAGTCCCAAAATTCGTTAGTGTATACAAAGGGGAGGGGTCATAAGAGTCGCATTAGCGCGCCTTCCACTCATCCCGAGTTTCCGCGGGGGGAAGTACGATCGGTGAGGGGGGAAGAAGAGAAAGAACTTCAGCTCACGCCGCATTACGGCGGGCCCGCAGCCAGGCAGCCTCGTTTTGGCCGCATCTGGTTTTTATTGCGGGGGGGCGTGCGCAGTTCGTCACTCGACGCTGTCTACACTTTTCCAATTTCCAGGCACAGAAAAGTTTTAGAATATTCTTTTTCCTTCTCGTATGTATCTTATACGCAGATATATATATATATATATATTCTGTAGACAGAGCAATCGCGATGTTGCCAAACGCTCGCCCCTTTTCTTCTTTCTTTCTCTCAATTTCTATGTTACTCTCCTCCTCGCTCAAACTCCGCGCACATTCCCGGCGCGAGAAACTACAAGGGGATGACCACTTGTGTAAATATTTACACGCATATCCGTATATACGTAGACACGTAAATGCGTATATCTATATATATATATATATATATATATATGTGTGTGTATTCGTGTATATATATATATATATATATATATATATATATATCCGACATCGTTGCTGGACGCAACACCCGCAACCTTAAATGGTTAGTTGGGGCTTGAAAAGATCCAAACAACCATCACGCTGAGTTGTTGTAACCATTGGTATAGTGTTGGACTCTCTTCTTGGCAGTTTGGTTTGTTACTCGTTCGACGGTGACAAGCAGGAGTAATTTGCACGTACTGGCTGACCGAACTCTGGCTCTTCTTTCTTCTAGTTATAGGCGCTATTAATTCTACTTACAATGTTAAGGTTACAAATATAGATCGCGAATGTGATTACGGTGTATCTCCAAATAGATATATTTAATTAATTTCACGCTAGCATGCAACTTAGTACAAACATCTTAAACTATCTTAATACGCTTTACATTCATTATCGCAGTAATAATTTTGACACTCTAGGTTCGTAACAAAAAAGGTTTTTTTTTTTTATTTTTATATATATTTACGATTTTTTTGTGTGTTTTTTTTATATTTTGAATATATGCATATATTCGCACGTAGATACGTACTTCGTACATCCATATATTCTTTAATTGAGACTGCCAGTTATGCTTATGTTTACGGATTATTATTACTCTTAGTTTCAACGTTTCTTGCGTCGTTATTAATATACGATATTCGCAATCTATTCGCGTGAACAGTTTTTCCGCCCTTTTGATATTGTATTTTTATATTGTTTTTGCCGATGATCTCTAATATACAGAACGGACCGGAATATTGATTTGATAATTTCGCAGGTTTCAGACCGCGTAGTAAAAACACATAGTCGCCTACTCTAAATTTTTCCTCTTTAATGTGACGGTCATACCGTTCTTTCGATTTTTCTTTCGATTTGATAATGTTATCGTAAACTAATTTTTTTATGCCTGTTAGTCTAACGACTAATTCCTTTACATAACCTTTATAGGTTGGAACCAGATCGGCTTCGCGAAGTGGGTCGTTTGAGGGAAGTCTAGCTAGTTTACCAAAAACTACTTCAAACGGCGTATGCTTGGTACTTTCCTGTACACACGTATTGTAATTGAGCATCGCTATTTCCACCCATTCATCCCATTCAGAGTCTTTTTCCGTATATTGTTTGAGAAATTCTCCTAACGCGTGATGAGACCGTTCTAGGGACCCATTAGACTGAGGGTGGAATGCAGTTGTTCTGACTTTCTTTATTCTAAATCTCTTTGCTACTCTCTGCATTAAACTACTCAAAAAATTTCTGTCTTGATCGGTAAGTATCACTTTCGGAGCACCAAAAATACAGATGCATTTCTTTATGAATGCATCGGAAATTGTGGATGCCAAAGCGTTCGGCAGCGGGACGGCTATGCCATATTTTGATAACTGATCTTGCTTTGTTAGGATATACTCATTTCCGAGTCTCGTTCTTGATATTGGGCCCACTATATCGAGCGCTATTTTCTCGAATGTAGTAGCCGGTGTGTCCGTAATAACCATGGGTTGTCTTGTCTTTACCCGTACGAGTTTCTTTAGTTGACAATCTATACATTGTTGAATGCGTCTTTGCACATCTGCCTTTAAGTTATCCCAGTAGAACTCTTGCCTGATACGATTGTACGTTTTAGAAACACCTCAGTGGCCGCCAATCGGCGAGTTATGGTGTTCATAGAAAATTTCATCTCGACGATCAGGCGGGACAAATTTTAACGTGCCCTTACAAATTATTATTTTTATATTGGTGTCCTGAAATTCATTTTGAAAAATGCTCATGACTTCGCACCATTCTAATCCTTGAATATCTGGCGAGTGAGCAATACTGAATTCGTCAATATTTTTGTCTAAGCTAAATGTTTTTAACTCTTTACATGCATTCTGCATGTTCTCTTTTATTTTTGACAATGATTCGGGTTGGTCACCCTTAATATTCATAGCAATTAGGAACTTACGATTGCTTCGTCTGTATGGACTTATCTTAGCTTCTCCTACGTATTGACGTTCCGGAATTTTATTCGCCTCAGCAAGTTTCCATGCTGCTAGGTCGCAAGGTTCACCTTTGCTATTGATAAAATATAGGATATGATCACTGCGAAATTGAATCGCTTCCTTGGTTTCCACAATTTTATTTTTGCTCTCTCTTAAACCCTTTCCTTCAACGTCAGCTTTGCTATTTTTAGCATTGTCACCTTTACTTTCGTTGCCACAATCAGAACAATTACTTTGCTCCATTACCGAACTTTCGCTACTAGAGGTATCTATGTCGCTACTGCTTTGATCCGTATTACTTTCGGATGGTAAGGTAGGTTTGCCTTTAGGTTTTCTACCTATCATTTTCGATTTATGCTCCGGGGAGTATGATGACTCATTGTCTGATTCGCTTGTAGACTCACTACCTTTCTGTAAAATATCTGTTGCTTTGCTCTTTCGGACGAATGTTGGCTTATTAATTTTCGATTTATACAACTTAGTAAGTTTTTTATTCTTTTGCTTTTTCGTTAATTTGCACGATTTGTCCTCGATAACATTGCTCGGCTTTCTATCATCTCGAGCTTCTTTAATTGATCGTCCTTGGCGTTTACGAAGCGTTCGAACGTTATTAGTTCCTATCTGATGCGGATCTGGGGTTTCTCTTTCCCCCTGTTGAAAAATGGAAGTGTCAACCGCAGCAGTCGCTCTATTAGTCCCTTGCGTTTCCGGACTGTATTTCTGGGTTTGGTTCGTAGTTTTATGTCGTTGCGGACGGACTTCTATTGATTCTTCTGTACTTTTCTTCATCTTAGCATTATTATTTATGTTTTTATTCTGGACTTTCGATCTTCTTCGCTTCCTTCTGTTTTTTCTTAAAATTTTTTCTTTCAAATCAGCGGTATCTGCTCCCAACTTAGAAAAATTAGCATGACTTGCTTTCTCCTTATCAAACTTTGAAAAATCTTGGACTTCCTTTGAAAACCTAGAAATTTGTGGTTTCTTAATATAGCCGTTCTCCTTTCGAGACTCTTTAGGGGACCTATGACGTTCAGTTAAGGGGGAACCTGGAATTTCAGGATTTGTAACTGGTCTATCCAGATTAAGAAGCCTTTTCTTTTGCGCACGAGTGACTGCGTTTACATTTTCGACAGGGTTACGAGACAATGTATCGGCATGCACATTTGTCTTGCCCGGATTGTAAACAACTTTATAGTCGTACTCTGATAGCTTGAACCTCCACTTTATTACTCGTGTATTCAAATCTGCTGTTTTGAACCACACGAGCGGCTGGTGGTCAGTCACAAGGGTGAACGTACGTCCAAATACGTACGGCCTAAAAGTCTGCACCGAATGAAGCATAGCTAGTGCTTCCTTCTCATACACCTTGTAGCGTAACTCGGGTCCGCGTAAAACGCGTGACGTATAGGCGATCGGTTGATCTCTACCGAGTTTCCCTTGTGATAGGATGCCACCAATAGCATAACCCGACGCGTCCGTCGTGATTATAAATGGCTGATCCATATCGGGAAATCGCAGCACAGACGCTGTGCATAAAGCCTTTTTTAGGTGTAGAAACGCCTTTTCTGCGTTCTCTCCCCAGACAAATGGTTCGTTGCTTTGCAAGAGTTTTGTAAGTAGTTTAGAAATTTTTGCGAAATCCTTAATAAACCTACGATAGTAACCAGCTAGGCCTAAAAATTGTCGTATGTTCATTATGTATTTAGGACGCGGGAATCGTTCTATCGCTTCTAGATTCTTTGGATCGGGCGCCAGCCCATTCTCACTAAGAACGTGTCCTAAGTATGCTACTTTTCGTTGTAGAATTTTGCATTTTCCCGGTTTGAGCTTCCAGTTTGCTTTGCGTAATCTTTCCATGACTTCATTGAGCAACATTTCGTGTTCCTTTAAAGACTTGGCATAGATTACTATGTCGTCCATATAGACGAACACGCCCTTGTCAATAAGGCCCTCGAGCGTAAAGTTCATCGCGCGCTGATATTCCACGCCTGCATTCTTCAAACCAAAGGGCTTTCGCACGAACTCAAAATGCCCGTCGGGAGTAGAAAAAGCAGTTTTATGCATGTCCTCGGGACTCATCGGTATTTGATGGAATCCAGAGACACAATCCATGACGGTGTAGTATTTAGCAGCACCAACAGTATCGAGTATTTCGACAATATTGAGAAGCGGGCAAGCCATTGCTACCGTTTTCTAGTTAAGAGGACGGAAATCTACTACAACACGCCAGCGTGGTTTATTATCAGCCGACTGTTTTTTCGGTACAACCCAAAGCGCTGATGAATAGCTACTTCTAGAGTGCCTGATTACGCCTTTCTGCAGTAATTCATTCACTTGTCGGTTCACTTCATCTTTCAGAGCATGCGGCAATCTGTATTGACGCGTACTCACTGGAGTATCGTCGGTTGTGGGGATCTTATGAGCCACTACGTTAGTTGTAGTAAGCTCGTCACCCTCGAGATAAAACCGATCCGAGTTATTTCTCAACAATTTCGCCGCTTGTTGGTATTCTTTTTCCTCTAACTTATCAATTTGCGTGAGATTTATTAAATTATTTAGACGGTCAGACTATTTGGATAGGTCCTCGCATAGTTCGGACGCTAAAAAAAGATTATTGTAGTCTCCGTTACTCCAGTCAAACTCTTGAAAATTAGTATTATCGAACCGCATTAGATATTTCAAATTTTAAAATTCAGTATCACATGGTGCTCCTGATTCGGGTTCTCTGTTATAATATGTTAATACATCTTCGTCGCACAGGAAATCTAATTTGGCTTTTTTATTTTTAATCATAAGTATCATTTCTCCGAAATCAATAACAGCTTTAGCCTTGCGTAAAAAGTCGGTTCCTAAAATCGCATCATTTGGTATAGCGCTGTTGTTCGGTAATACAGTTACGTTTGATTCTATACCTAATATATTAAGCGGGGCGACGCGGAGCGTAGGCATCAATAACCCGTCAATTCCCTTTAGATAGGTCTCGTGGGTTGTGTCAATGTTGTTTATCGACGGTAGTACTTTCGCCTTAATGATGCTTGATTCGCATCCGGTGTCGATCAAAATTAATACTCCGTTCCAGTCTAAAAATAAGAACTTAGTGTGATTTCCGGAAAAATTAGTATTGAGTATTTTCGAGTTGTTTCGCCCCGGATCGTTCTCAAAGCCTAACGTAAGTTCGTGATCTCTGATCTTTAACACATTTTTTTTTAAATCTGCTATTGCCTCAAGTTGGACAAGGAAGTTCATCCCCAGTATGCCATCATACGGAAGTTTAAAATTTTCCTCTATGATGGAAGCTTAACGACTTACCGAAACCTTTAATTACAGCGGTACCTAGAGATTTGATCACATTATCTGTTATTCCTTTTAATCTCGTAACCGCAGTCGTGTCGATAGCTATACCGTCTGGCAGTTTCCCTTGCTTAATAATGTTCCCATGTGAACCTGAGTCGATTAAAAATGTGATCTTCTCAATTCCGAATTTTAAGATAACATGGGGTAGCACTTTTGCCCTTACAGTGGTTGCAACTCGGATGCTTCCTCCTCCATCCTTGCAACATTTGTAGAGCGTATGGTGTCGAGCGGTACCATTGGCTGCGCTCTGGGCATGGAGGCACCGTTCAAGTTTCCCGTGGTGATGGTGCCCTCTATTTTTGCAGTAGGCACAGCTCTGCGAGGAGGAGCAGGACGAGGTTATGTGTCCAGGTCGATTGCATTTCCTGCAAATCACCCGATAAGGGGTATTATTTTGCTGATGAGCTCCTGTTCTGGCATTCAGTGGACACGATCCCGCTCTATGCTCGTTACACCGAAAACATCTCTCAGGAGGCCTACAGTTTTTGGCTGTATGGCCTCTTAAATTGCATATTTGGCACGTGACGCGGTTGGGGCAGGCGATAGCTACGTGTCCCGCTGCATCACACAGCTGGCATATAGTCGTGAGCGACTTATTTTCTCCGTGTGTTGGACAATTACGAGCTTGATGTCCGAATCGCCCGCAACACTCGCATGTTACCTTTCGGTGTTCAGTAGGAGGTTGGTTTAATTGGCAGACATGTGCCCTTTTCTTATCTTCTTTACCTCGAACTGTAAGCTTACGGCTGAGATCTCTTAGCAAGTTACGCTCGTCGAGATCTCTTTGTTCTTGTATGGCTTTATTTATAATAGCCTTGAGGTCTGTGGCCGCTGCACCGATACTCCTATCTATTTCTTTCTTTAATCCTTTGCGAAAGCAAGTGATCGACGTAGCTTCAGCTTCCCGTCGCATCGCTTCCGTTACAGAGCCTACATGAGCTCTTTCTGCCTCCAAGAGTCAACGGCCTAACTCTTTAACGCGGTTTGCAAAAGATATTACATTTTCATTATCTCGTTGGAATTCCGTTCCCAATTCGCCGATTAATTGCTGAACGGTTCGAGGAGACGCTTATATGGTCTCCAGATAATCTTTTAAAGCTGCAACAGTGTTGAATGTCTGTCCGCGAATCACTTGCCTTGCCTCCCCTGTCACGCGTGCCCGTAACAACCTCACAAAACTTGGTTCATTGGTCGCCTCTATGATTTCTAATGCTTCATCGCAGCCTTCGAAGAACTTGCTCAGGGTGATGTTACGCCCGTCAAATACAGGCACCACCTTAAGCACGTCCTTCAGTGGGACTGATTGCGTAGGCATTGTTACATGGACTCGGTTATTGTCTGATATATGTATATCGGGATTTTTAGATTCCTCCTGTTGCTTATTATCAGCCGATTTTTCCGATTGCGCGGTTGGTTCTAGGACAGAGTCTTCCAAAAGATAGATCGTTCCTTGTAACGCTCGCGGTGGAGGCTTTATTTCTACATCCCTCGGGATCTCTTTAGTTGGTGAAAAAGGGTCGACGTTGTCGATATAGTCTAGGCAGAATTTATTCTTATCTGCCCGACTTCTAGTGACACGCTGTTCAGACATGCGTCTTTATTATGTAGCTGGTGTCAAATTTTCTCGTTAAAATCGGTATTAGAATCAGTAGTATGTATTATATTGCAAAAAGAATAACTGAAGTTAGTAACTTATTAATTAAAAACATTATAACGTTATAAGATTAATGCAGGGCTAGTCAACGACCGTACCGCTTAATTAACTTTATTATTAATATATTAATTAGTAAGTTTCTTAAGTCTTAACCTTTCTTAGTCGTCCAAGTTTAGCTGCCTAACGGCTTCTTCCAGAAACTCTATATCTGACTCGCTTACGGATCGTTTATTGTTCAGTTCCTGAAAGCGCGTGCAGTAATTTGCCAGGTTTTTTCCAACCAAGCTTTCAATTCCTCATTCTCTTTTTCCAACCCCTCTACTCGCTCTTCTGCGCTGGTAATTTTTCGCAACAAGAAATTAGTATTCCTATGTGTCTCCGCACAGGCCTCTTGTAACTCTTCGATATATGTACGGTTATTTCGCGACAGTGTTCCAACCGTACAAAGCGCCCTGTGGTGGGAACTCACTCGCTCTTCTATCGTTTTTAACCTTTCCTCGCTCGGCGCGGGGGGGTCTCTATTTAGCCCTACCATTTAGATTACGGGAGAGCGACGGTGTATATATAGAGAGAGAGAAAGAATTTAAAAATAAAAACAAAAGAATTATAAACAAAACTATTAAAAAATAAAAATTAGTTGAAAAATTCAAAGAGAAAGATTAATGATTCAAGAACAAAAAAAATAAATAAATAAATAAAAAAAATAATAGTTAAAGTTAAAGTTTAAAACAATAAAAAGATTAAAAGGAAACAAAATATTAAGAATCAATAAAAAATGGTAAATTAAATAAAGATTAAAAATTAAAAGGATTAAACTTAAAATCTAGATTAAAATTCTATTTAAAAAGAGTTTAAAAAGAAAAAAAAATATCGTTATAAAATAAGTGACTTAAAGGTTTAAAAATATTTGAAAAAAAAGGAATGAAAGGTTAGAATAAAAATAAAAGTTGAAAAATAAAAGTTAAAATTACTAAAGATTAAAAATTAATAATAATAGTGGCAAATTAATATTCAAATTCAGCTAAGAATTAAAAAAAAGAGAAAAAAATACTGTTAATAAATAAGTTAAAAGTAAAAAAAATATCAGTTTTTAACAAATATATTAAAAAAAGGAAGGAAAATAAAGAGAAAGAGAAAAATTAAAATTAATAAAGATTAAGAATAAAGAATTAAAGTTAAAGATAATTGGTTAAAAACAAACAAAAACCGAAAGCAATAATAAAATTAATATTTAGTTAAAAGGAAAGTGGGAAGTGGAAGTGGGAAAGGGAAATATGGTACAACACACAATAAAGACGTATTTCTACTAAGTTCGTTTATTAAAAAAAAATTTATATAGTGCCTATATATATATACACGTTTTAATTAAATTAATCCTCGTCGCTCTCGCTGTTCGAATTCAAAAATAACTTCCTCTTCCACCCCGCGAGTCTCGCACGGCTGGGTGGATCTCCCGATTCTTGGACGGGGCTTGGGGCCGGTATACCCTGGTCGGTCGCCTGATCCCCCTTTTCCCGGCTCCGTCGCTCATCTGCGGCGCGGAGTTCTTCTTCCGTCGGTCCGCGAGGGGTCAGCGGGCAGCCAGACGGCTTTAGCCGTAGGTCCCGGATAGGCAACAACCACTTGGACGTAGTTGCCTCGGCCGGGCTTGTCGGTGCCGCTGGCAGCGGTACGGCTTGTCGCGCTGCGGCTGGCGGCGGCACGTCGAGAGAGAGATGCCGCAGCACCGGGCGGCTGCGCAGTCAGGTGCGCTGCGGTAGTCGGCTGGCGGCGGCACGTCAAGGGAGAGAGATGCCGCAGCACCGGACGGCGGCGCAGTCAGGTGCGCTGCGCTGCACTGCGGTAGTCGGCCGGCGGCGGCTGGCGGCGGCGCGTCAAGGGAGAGAGATGCCGCAGCAGCGGGCGGCGGCGCAGTCAGGTGCGCGGCGGTAGTCGGCCGGCGGCGGCTGGCAGCGGTGCGTCAAGGGAGAGAGATGCCGCAGCAGCGGGCGGCGGCGCAGTCAGGTGCGCTACGTTGCGCTGCGGTGCGACGGGCAGCGCTGATGGTCGGTCGACGGTGAGCTTCGTTCACGTGAACTCCGTGGATCCTTCCGTCGTCCGTCGGGTGGCTGCAGACGGCTCGCTTTGTCGCGGCCGCGGTGGTTCGACGACGGCGCCGGTTGTCACCCAGTTGCGGGACGGATTAACTCCGCCAGCGGAGGCAAACGCGTCAACGAGGGGTATATCAGCGTCAGCGGCCGGTTAACGACCGGTTGAGGCGGTCCGGAGGTCCCGAACACGCCACGCCGCGGCGGATTTCCCTGGATGCTCGGTGCGCCTTGATCACGCCGGTAAGTACCCCCTTTTTTATTTCTGAACGCTGGGGGTGGCAGAAAAACGGCTTCCCGTTTTATTGGCCACCGCGCCGCGAGTTCCCGCAGATATCGGTCGTGAATGGGCCGATAAATTCTCCAAACCGTGTCTTCTAGTTCCCGATCGGGAACGCGGTTTAGCCCTTTTCTTTCCCGGTTTTCCTGCTCCACTTCTAAAATTTGGCCTCGAATTAATAAACGGGTCTCCCGTTGCCGCCTCTTGTGCTCCCGATTTCTCTTCTGTTTGTAGGCTTTTCCGGGCACTAAAAATTAGAAACAAAAAAATGTTTAAAATTATCGTTTCGCCTTACGCTTCGCTACGCGAACTGGCCTAACACTAATCAATAAACGCGAAAAAAGGAAGAATAAAAAAAAGGTGTCCACGATCTATAAACGCATCCCGAACGAGCCCCGAATTTTTTTGTGACGTCCAACCGAAGTTGGTGCCACCCGGGTAATCCCAACGGCGATTTTAAGCCGCTATTTACCGGCAAATGCCCCCTTGTTTTTCGGCCAACGTTTTTCGCGTGTTGAAGCCGGGGACACGCGGGGCAGATCGCGGATACTTTTTCTCGCGAGGGCCCGGCGCGACGCGGTGTGGTTTCGACGCTGGTTAAAGCCACTTCCGGGCGGCTCTCACCCCAGCGTGTTGGACTTGCAGCGGCGACGGCTCCAATATCCCCCAAGGGTAGCAGCGGCACGCGTTCGGTCTCCCGCTATTACCTTGAGTCGTCGCGCTTATCTTTAGCGGAGTCTACGTGTCCAGCGACAGCTTTCTGTCTCCTAGACTCGTGTCTCCCATCCTAAAAATAAGCGCGCGTATCGCGGAATACAAAGGTAAGAAGAACTTGAAAAAATACTCGAAATAAATATATAGTTCTTACTTTTATTTTATAGTTTAGATAGAACGACGACAATACAAGAAATAGCTTCTACACTACGCAAACGCGACCGGCAGTCTGCTTTTCGCGGTCCAGCGAAATAAACACTGGTAATAATAATCAACCTTACTATAATAATGATGAAAAATAAGATAACGCTCACGATAATAACTAACTTTGTTAATAATAATAATAATAATAATTAAAAACTATAATAATAACTGTGGTTCGCAAAATATGATTAACTGTACAGCTTTAATAACATCAATAATAATTAAAACTATCAAAATAAGGGAACCATGCCTGATAGTAAATAAATTTACATCATTAATAATAACAATAATAAAAATTATAATAATAATCGTGATTCGAGAAATATGATTAACTTTATAACTTTAATAATAATAATAATAATAATTAAAATTATCAAAATAAGGTAAACATGCCTGATAGTAAATAAATTTACATCATTAATAATAACAATAATAAAAATTATAAAAATAATCGTGATTCGAGAAATATGATTAACTTTATAACTTTAATAATAATAATAATTAAAACTATCAAAATAAGGTAACCATTCATGATAATAAATAAGTTTACATCATTAATAATAACGATAACAATAATAATAATTAACATTATAATAATAATTATGGTTCGCAAAAAGTAAGCTCTCGCGATAATAATTATAATTATTTAAAATTCGAAAATAAGACCTCGAAGCAGGTATTATATTTTCAAATATTAATTCATTATATAAATTGCTTTTAAAATTCTTAGTTTTCTTCGTAGTGTCGTTCTCGCTGATATTTCGTCCCAAAATTCGTTAGTGTATACAAAGGGGGAGGGGGTCATAAGAGTCGCATTAGCGCGCCTTCCACTCGTCATGAGTTTCCGCGGGGGGAAGTACGATCGGTGAGGGGGGAAGAAGAGAAAGAACTTCAGCTCACGCCGCATTACGGCGGGCCCGCAGCCAGGCAGCCTCGTTTTGGCCGCATCTGGTTTTTATTGCGGGGGGCGTGCGCAGTTCGTCACTCGACGCTGTCTACACTTTTCCAATTTCCAGGCACAGAAAAGTTTTAGAATATTCTTTTTCCTTCTCGTATGTATCTTATACGCAGATATATATATATATATATATATATATATATATATATATATATATATATATATATATATATATATTCTGTAGACAGAGCAATCGCGATGTTGCCAAACGCTCGCCCCTTTTCTTCTTTCTTTCTCTCAATTTCTATGTTACTCTCCTCCTCGCTCAAACTCCGCGCACATTCCCGACGTGAGAAACTACAAGGGGATGACCACTTGTGTAAATATTTACACGCACATCCGTATATACGTAGACACGTAAATGCGTATATCTATATATATATATATATATATATATATATATATATATATATGTATATATATATGTATATATATATATATATATATATATGTATATATATATATCCGACATCGTTGCTGGACGCAACAATATATATATCCAGCTAAATTTATTTCTTTTAAGTAATTATTTCGTTTATTTGTACTTTGTTTCAGAAAACCTTGTAAATAGAAGGAAGTTCTCGAATAAACATATTTTTTATATTCTGTTATTAAAATTTACTGTTTTACTAAATTATTTTCGTGATCCGCCGTCCTATCCTGAAATACTTCCTCCCCTCTCAAAAATACCCTGAAAATATATCCCGTATGCTATCCCGAGGGAGACAGGAACGTTACAAGGGTATAATAATACTAACGATAAGATTTAGTAATACCAAGAGCATTATCAAGCATCACTAATATTAATATAAAAAGAAAGCTGTAAGTTTTATTATTATATATACTAAAGGTTTACAAATAGTATTTATAATTATTTAAATATCGGGGGATTTTAAAAATAATATAATCTTTCATTTCATTTTGGTCAGTATCACCCCTTTGTTAGTTTTAGTTTTTTGCTTTCTTAATGAATAGCGTCATTGTCGGCCACTTGTCGCTGTAACTTAAGTTATTTGTATTTTTATTATTCATTTTTAATCTCCAAACGTCTCATGGCGTAACCATGGTAAAAATTATTTTGTATCGTTTGTAGATAAATTTACGCACTATTGCGCTACATATTTAATAGCCTTTAAGTCAGATGTATGTTTTGTTTTTAAAGACTTTATGAAAAAAAAAGTCAAACTCATTTTAATTTAAAAATAGTAAATTTATATTATGATAATGGTAGAAAGTATTTATCGAATCAACTGAGGTACTATTGCAAATATAATGAAATCAGCTATCATTTAATAGTTCCTCATACTCTATTATTAAATGGTCTCTCAGAAATAATGATTAGAAAAATTACTAAAAAAGCATGTAGCTTGATAAGTGGGGCTAAACTGAACAAAATATTTTGGGGTGAAGCAGTTTTAACTGCTACGTATTTAATAAATCGAACCCCTACTAATACTTTAAAACAGTATAAAGTACCATATGAATTATGGCATTGTAAGAAGCCTGAAGTAAAATATTTAAAAGTTTTCGGCAGTACAATATATGTACACAATAAAATAAGAAAAACAAAATTGTAAATTTTGAAGATAAATCTTGGAAAGGTATTTTAGTTGGTTAAGTTTCAATTTGCTATAATATATGGGATGTAGAATCAGAAAAATTTATTGTAGCAAGTGATGTGATAGCTGATTAAATAAATTTTTTGAATCCGATACCAGAAATGAGGCTTGAAGGAATTGTAATAAAAAGTTTCAAAAAAATTGATGAACGTGATCTTCGTAACAAATCAGTGGAGCCTCAGAAATCTGATAATGGAAAATCAAAAAAATTTCTGGAAAAAATATCTGAAAAAAAAATGAATCAGATAAACATGATTTGAAAATGGACAGAAATTAAAATGAAAATTTGAACAAGTCTAATAAATCTAAAGTAGAAATAGATAGTTGCAATCAGTCATAATTTCAAAATGATAGATATAATCCAAAGAAAATAATTACAAATCTAAGAAGGAGTGATAGAGTAAAAGATAAACTTAGAATTTCTTATGAAGAAATAAATTGCATTTTGTGTGCACAATCAGTAAATTGTGAAATTTCCAATAATTTCAATGATATTCAAAATAATATTTATAAAGAAAAATGGAAACAATCAATTAAAGATGAATTAAATTCATATTTTTTTAATAAAACTTGCATACTAGTATCAGAGCCACAAATCAAAAATATTATAGATTGCAAATGATTATTCGCTATTAAAAATGATGAACATGGAAATGCATTGAAATACAAAGCGCGTCTTGTTGCTTGTGGTTTCAACACTAAGCAATACAGTTGCCCACCAACTATCTTCCACTTAGTATAGATAATCGTTTGGACTTTTTCGAACCTTATCTACCGAGTCCAAATACCATTGGTCTTGGATTATCTCAGCCCAAGTTACAGCAGCACACCTGGTTTCATCTACTTCTTTCATCCGAGAGAATGCGTCAGGGACATAATTTAACGCGTCTTTTCGATGCTCTACCTCTAAATCATACTCTTGCAACTTCAGAGCCCATCGTGCGAGGCGTCCTGTGGGTGTTGGCATCGTACGGATCCAGCGTAGAGTTGAATATTCCGTAACGATACGAAAGTGGTATCCCTCTATATATGCTCGGAATTTATCCACTGCCCACACGACAGCTAGGTACTCTCTCTCCGTGACTGAATAAATCTTTTCAATCAATCTCCTGCAGTAAGACTGCACCGACTCCAGTGTCGCTCGCATCAGTCTGATTCGTGAATTGCGATTCGAACACTGGTCGATGGAGGACAGGGGCTGTAGCTATCATGGATTTAATTTTCTCGAAGTCTGCTCGCTGTTCCTCGCGCCACTCATATCTTCGGTCCTTTCTTGTTAGACTCGTGAATGGTTCACTAATCGTGGCAAAGTTTCTCAAGAACTTCCTATAGCATGACGCCATGCCAAGAAACCGCCTCAGTTATTTGAGGTTTCGTGGTTTCGGGTATCGCATCACCGGTTCAATCTTCTCGGTATCTGGGCGAAATCCTTCACGATTAACGAGTATACCAAGGTATTTTACCTCGGTATGACCAAAATCACTTTTGTCTCTAATAATCGTGAGTCCAGATTTCTTAACTCGCTTGAGTACACGTTCAATCCATTCTAAGTGTTGTTCGAATATTTCTGTAACAATAATAATATCGTCTAGATATGAGAAAACATTCGGCTCAAGCTCTGGACCAATCACGCGATCAATTAATCGCTGGAATGAGGCACCTGTATTCGATAGGCCAGGTACTGTAAATACTGTAATTGGCCTAGAATCCGCCTGAAGTGGTATCTGATTGTACGCACTGCTTAAATCTATTGTTGAGATATATCTCGCAAATTGAAGTTTCCTAAGAATTTGATTCATATTAGGTAGTGAATAAGCATCTAGTTTCATGACTGCATTGACTTTCCTAAAATCTATGCAAAACCGATACTTTCCATTGCTTTTGCGTACCATGACAACTGGGCTAGACCAACCACTGATGGATGGTTCGACTACTTCAGTTTCCAGCATCTCTTAGATTGAGTATGCATTTCTTCTTGAATTTTCTTGGAAACTGGATATTGTCTTTGACGTTTCGGAAGAGTATTACCGACATCGATAATATGTTCGGTCCACGCCGTACATCCCAGTCCCACTTCCCCTTTGGATGAGATCCGATCAAGCCAATTTTTTTAATTTTGCTTACTTGTGACGAGATACGTCTGCGAGTCCAATAGAAGCTAAACGCGTCATTTCGCAAACAGGATCGAACATTCTATGATTATTGGAGCTCAACTCTCCCATCAGAGGATGCTTCATATTTTTTGGTGTTGACAGCCGTAATGGTGCTAATCGTTGCACTTCATTTACTGTCACGGCCGCAAACTCCAGTCTGATCCGCTTCTTGGCTGCTCTGACATACAGCGTATTGTCTAAAGGATCATGGACTGTACCAAAAACTTGCACAAAGTTGGCTCCGACATAACAGTCGACTTCTAAAGATGGAATTACTCGACTAACACATGCTATAACTCCACAGTTATAGCACCTCAGCGGTGGATCAACATTCCTTGATGTGCTGGGAGTATCTTTATCCGGTGGTCTACTCGTAGAGTCACGTCTAATCATCGGAGAATGAACCTTTCTAGATGGAGATTTCCTTCTCCACCAGTTTTGGTTCTTATGACGGCTCCTCAGTGAAGATGGATCTCTCCTAACTTCTGTGGCTTTTGTATTGCTTACCGAGGTTACAGCTGTCCTAATAGCCGTACTTAACTGTTTAAAACAGTTTTCTAGTCGGGAAATAGCCTGCACCGTCTCGTCTTTTCGAATAATCTTTGGTGATGACTCTTGGTGGTGGTACCTGGTATGCTACTTCTGGCCAGGTTACTGCCTCTGGTGGAGGTGGAGATTTATACGATTTCTCTACTACTAAGGAATCCTCCGCTTCCTTAATAACCTCCACGAGCTCATCAAAAGTTTTTCAGTCTTTTCTGTGAAGAGGTGTAATTCGGGACGAAAGTTTACATGGAGTCGATCTAATCTATCCTCGATTGAAACCCTCGAAATTAATTTATTAAACATCCAATTAAGTGCCGTAAGATATTCATGGATCATTTCTTCCTCATTTTGAGTCCGTTTGATGGCTTCTCTTCGCCAACGCTCTTGATTCCGGTTGGTTGTCCCGTAAAAACGTAAAGCTACGTTTTTCAGGTGCGACCAGGATGACCATGGTTCAAGTGGTTCTGTTACGCAGTAATGAGCTGAACCTTTGAATAGTTCTGATGCAGCCTGACAGAGTTGCTCTTCAGTCAAGTTTGACATACTACGCAGCTATTCAACCCGGTCTAGGAATATTTCAATTGTTTGCGTTCCATCGCCTTTGAAAGAAACATTCCATTTTCAGAGTACCTCACCTACATTGCGAGGTTTAACCACTGATAAAGCATTAGCTATGTCATCGTGACGGCTAATACCTGCCCTTGAGGTTTTATTATCTTTCAAAGGTTCCCCCCTCCTCCCGCTGACGCCACATTTTCGTGAGTGTTGGTTGGGGTGATTAGCTGAGATTCGGCTCTCCCCAGCCGAAAAAAATTGTTCTGCCACTGAGCTAGAATATCTAGTAATTAAATGGGGTGTGTGGAAATTTCGAGATTATCTCGAAGGATATCACTTTATAGTACTCACCGACCATCAATCGCTAAAATGGCCTAATAACATAGAGAATCCTTCCGGTCGTCTAGCCCGCTGGGCACTTGAATTAAGCCAGTACGATTTCGAAATTAAATATCCTCCTGCTAAAGATAATTTATTAGCCGATACTCTATCTCGACAGTCGTTAGCCGTCGAAGCAGCTACAATTAAAATCGCAGATTGGTACGAAAAAATATACAAAAATGTGGAGTGATTCTGAAAACTACCCCGATTTTTGTATCATCAATGTAAGATTATATAAGCATATTCTACACACATTATACTTTAATGATACGAGTGAGAATTTGCAATGGAAGATCTGTGTATCGAAATCCGAACAACATAGAGTACTAAACGAAGTACATAACGATCCTACTGCTGGTCATCTGGGAATCTCGAAAACTCTCGTTAAGATATCCAAAAGCTATTACTGGCCTGAAATGCTCCGGATGACAACAAATTATGTAAGAAATTGCGAGAATTGTCACAAATTTAAATCTCAACAACAATCATCGGCTGAAAAATTGCATGCGACGTTAGTCGAACAGCCTTGGGATATCGTGGCCGTTGATCTTTCAGGACCACTCCCAAGATCAACAAAATTGAACACCTGGCTGTTAGTCATGCAGGATAAATTAACAAAGTGGGTAGAATTAAAACCCTTACGAAAAGCGACTGCCGAGGCTATAACGCTGGAAGTTAAACAGCAAGTCATCCTACGTTTCGGATGCCCGAAAATTATAATTTCCGATAATGGAAGACAATTCGTGTCAAAAGAATTTACGGAAATGCTGTCAAAATCCGGAATAACTCACAGAAAAACACCACCGTATACGCCGCAGTGTAATCCGGTAGAGCGAGCAAATAAAATAATAAAAACCATGATTCTCAATACATAGAGAAAAATCAACGAACATGGGATTGCTATTTGCACGAGCTACAGTTCGCGTATAATACCGCTACGTCCGAATCAACGGGATTTACACCCGCTTACATAAGTTTTGGGAGAGAATTAAGAGCACCCGGGTCTCTTGTCCAAAAATTTGGTCAAAATTGTAATATTACAGCCTATTACAATATTATTATATGTATACAACCACTGTGCGCAGCACACCGGCTGCAAGTACAAATACTAAATTACAAATAATAATTATTATAATTGTTATTAAGTGTCATTAGTATGAATTATTATTATTATTCATATAATTATTATAATTTGGCGGCTCATCCGAAATTAAACCTGCGGCGACGGAATTATCCGAGTATTTTACTATAAAAGGGCCTGCAAAAGGCAAAATCGACAGTTCACCCGGTGAACCAACTACTTCGAAGTTGATTCACACGAACTCTCCCCGGAGCTATAATTTATCCAGAGCTCAATAAACTCCATGCTGAAAATCCTGTCCGAAATTATTAACTTGATCTCTGTTGCGAGGCGCTCCTCAAAAGACAGACGGTTAATAATTTTACCTTTCCTAAGTAAACGTGATCCTGGTTGCAAGGCGCTCCTCAAAAGACCAGCAGTTTACTTATCCTTTACATTTACTTATTTTTCCGAAATTATTAGCTTGATCTCTGTTGCGAGGCGCTCCTCAAAAGACAGATGGCTAATAATTTTACCTATCTTTAAGTAAACGTGGTCCTGGTTGCGAGGCGCTCCTCAAAAGACCAGCAGTTCACTTATCCCGACTAGTAATCTTCCCCTTAGCTCTTGATCCTGGTTGCGACGCGCTCCTCAAAAGACCAGCGGAGTTAAGCTTACCTAGATCTATCCTATTTTTAGAATCTACCTGTCACGTTTCGTTAATTCAAACATCGACATCGCAAAAAATACCGCGAAATTAGTTTAAGAATTATATATATAGATCTAGTTTTAAAATTACTTTCTTATTAATTATTTTGTGTTTATTTATTTGTTTCAGAACACCTTGTAAATAGAAGGGGGTTGTATGAATAAATGCTACGTTATTATTTTAAATAAAAATATACTGTGTTCTTGTATAATTATTTTCCTGAACCGCCGTCCGATCCTGAAAAACTTCCTCCCCTCTCAATCTACCCTGGGAAAATACCGCGTAGGCTATCCCGAGGGGGACAGGAACGTTACAAACTCATTAATCATTTGCCACGCAGGGCAGCAAAGATGCAGTTCGTAATAAGACCCAGCAGACACATATGTTTACATCCTTTTACGATACCGTCCAATATTTAGTTTCAAGTATTTTTTGCTTTATTATTTATAGAAAGCTAAAATAATCTAACAATTGCCAATGGTAATATATAAACAAAATTTTCAATTTCAATAAAATAAAAAAAATTATTTTAAAAATAATAAAAAAAATTTTTAAACAACCAAAAAAAATATTTGATTCATAAATTAAAAAAAAATCCTGTTATTTCACTGATATCTATCTCAAAAATAAATTTTAAGCTTCGTTATTTGAACGAATCCCGTACTCACAACTTACAATGTAAACTATATATATAGTTTTGCGAACCCGCCTAATCGTACGTAAGTCGGTGCATACTACGCAACCCTGACTGCTAACAAAAATACAAATTTCCTCGTTTTCTTCCCTTCTTCTATTTATAAAAATAATAAAGAAAAATAAAACAAATTTTCCTTAAGTTATTTTTTTTTATTTTTGGTATGCAGAGGTAAAAAAAATTAAAATATTAATTTGTTTATTAATTATTACTCATCTAATAATTTATTCCTCTCCATAACATTATTCGTTTTACCTTTAAAAAAACGTTGGGCGCCAATTATAACAGGGTTCTAGACTACCAAGGTACTAAATACGACCTTGGTTTATCTCTTCTAATTTACCTAATCCTGTCACTATTAATCCTGTTACTATTAATTGTCTGGCGAAAATTTCAGCGATAGCTCTCCTTAAGTCGGAAAAAATGAGGCGATCACGATGTAATCACCACAGCCAGCCAACAGTCAAAAACTCAACTCTGAAATCAAAATAACTAATGATTTTTTATGAGAAAGAGAAAAGAAAAATTATTATGAAATCAGGTAAGAACGAAAACTAGTCAAAGAGCTATTTATCTCATTTCACAGTTCAAACGATACTACTCCTCAATTTCCCCCACTCCCACATATTTGCTGAAGTTAGAGAGACTCTATAACCTGCCTTCTGTCTCTCTCTACTTCGCGAACGAACACCACCAATGTATATATCGGTGCTCGTTACAAAATATATATATATATATATATATATATATATATATATATATTCATTTATTTATTTATTAAAGAATAATTTTTAATTATCTTTACTATATTAGTAATATTTATCGCCTTGAATATTAATATTTCTTACCAGAAAAGTTATTATAAATGACAAAAATGCATTTCAATATTGCCATATGACCGTACTGGCAACTGATTGTCGAACTTTAAGATGCTACATTTTACTCGCAACTACTCGCGACAGAGCAAGGCAATAAAATATGATCCTGAAATAAGCTTTGATAACGAACGTTCTTTCTTGTATAACATCGAGCGCTACATAGACATATATATATATATATATATATATATATATATATATATATATATATATATATATATGTATGTATGTATGTATGTATGTATTTATGTATATATGTATGGAAGGGGCTATTCGTACAATTTTCATTGTGGACACATTCCTGAAATGTCGGTAGTGCAGAACATTGATTTTAGTTCTCAACTTGATGCAAAATTTTTCTTTATGAGGCGTATCGATCAATTCAGACTTCCGGCAATTGTAAGGAGCACTCTTAAAAATATGTGACGAATACAGAAACAGCATCTACGTTCGTATGCTTTAGAAACTTTAATTAGATGATCAAAACTAACGATATCTATATATTCATAAACAACCGCTTGTTTGTACTGCGGTCATCGCCCCTGCACCCTCCCTTTTGATTCCTTAGAACACACTGAAAATTCCATGGCCCTTTATCGACTTGAGAGCTGAATTCGCGTTTACTCGTTTGCAAATAAACATTATCGCAAAATCCAAAAACTATTTTTTTCGAACAAAGATTTCCCTGCTTTGTGATACCGATACGCTAGTATCAACAATCATATTTGGTATCCACTTTAGTATATATATATATATATATAGGTATACTAATTGCACAACTAATAATATCCATAATTTTAAAACATATATCAACATTAAATTATGCTGTCTTTAAGTATTTGAATTCTAAAATTATAAACAAAAATTTAAATAATAAAAAATATGTTTAAAAAAATGTATTGCAACTTCAATCTATTTTAATTATTATACAAAACAGTCAAAATAAATTTTGAGATCATTCTTTGTAACATTTTATTTCATTTCTCAGAAAAACTTATAAGCCGTACAACAGAATGTGTATACATAATATTAGATTTTGTATACAAATATGAAAATATATAAATTAAGCAAACAGTCTAATAGCTTCAGCAAAGAAATCAATATACTGAAAATTGTTAATGTTAGTTATTTAATCATTGTTATTTAAACATTCAATTATTTTTTTAGGGCTTCATAAAGTCAATCTATTGAATGGATGTAGTACTTTGAAATTATACTAAATTGTAAATTAAATGTATTATAATAAGCTGTTTAAAAAATTATCTAAATTATATTTTTTATATACAACCTATTTTATTTCAAATGAAATGTGGAAAAAGCTTAAAATTATTCAATTTTGAAAAAGGTTTCTTAAAGTGATTTAATCCAACCCCTCCTTCTTTTCTTTTATTGCCTCCTGTAAATAACAATATAAAATTATTGAATTTAATTAATAATTTAAAGCTTAATAAGTTTTACCTTAAACCTTTCTTCAAAAAGAGATAACTCAGCAATAAGATCTGTAATTGCATGCATGAAAGCTTCGTGTGGTGTATAATCTGATGTGGTTTGAATTCTAATGACAAATTTATGTTCCAGTGGATGAGGTAACTTGTATCCAGCAAAAAGCACTTGTGGATCTTTCAAAAGTTGACTAAAAATATTATTATTAAAATTATTAAAAAATTATACTTAAAATATATTATATATATTAAAAAAAACTTGGGAATGGCATTTTACCAGAAATTCAAGATCTTGACTTTATATTTAAAGTAAAAGTTAAATGTATTATCGATATCATATTAAACCGTTTAATCTAAATCTAGTCGACTGTTCTGAATTAAATTAATAACTATTTTTATCGGTCTTATAGTCTTTCTACTATAATATATTATATTAATATAATGACAGTCAGACTGTCCTTGTTTATCAACCCTAAATGAATTCATGAATTAATCACCCGTCAAGAATCTGAAATAGAAATTAGTACTGAAAAGAAAATTAAAATACATTAAAAATTAATAAATATTTTTTTTCATTGGTCTCACAGTCATTAATAGTCATTACAATTTATTAATAGATTAATTGCTGAAAGATTGTTTGACATTAATAATACCGAAAATAGACATAATGCACGAGTTGATGTTACCAGAGGCAAAAGTGGTTAATAATAATAATTAAAATAATATTAATAATAAGTATAAAAGGGAGGGTTTTCAAAGTACTCGCATTTACAAGAATCAAAATAATGTGAATTTAATGTTAGAGTCTAGTAAATTGGACAATGTTTATCATTCCCTATTAAATTGATTGGTTCTGAGCAATTTGTGTAGAGGGGGAATTTAGATTTAATTTACTAAATTTGGTAGTGGGGATAAGGTAGATATAGATTAGAATATAAGGTTTAGATTAGTCTCTGATGAGGAGCCGTAGCGAGCTCGAAACGTTGGACGAGTCTTCAATTAGGTAAGGGTGTTGGGGACAGTCAGACTGCAATTTACTAACAAAGAATTTTTTCAGCTAATATTTTATTTTCAGATTAGTCTACGGGGGTGACTGTATACAAGGACAGTCTGACTGTCATTATAATTTTTAATTTTAATTTTTATTTTTATTATTTTTGTGTATTGATGTATTAATGTTAATGTAGATATGTATTGATATTGTTACGTATTGTTTTCGATTGATTTGATTAGACTGTAAGACCAATGAAAAAAAAAAATATTTATTAATTTGCATATAAGCAGTCGACAAAAGTACAATTAAAGTAGATTAAAAATTAAAAATAATAACAATAAACTATATTCTATGTTAGTAAAGCACAACCTGACTGCTCCCTCCACCTTACATTTAAATTTATTTTCAATGTTCGATGTTTCGAACTGCTAAAGTTCATTTTCATGAATTAAACTATATTAATAATAATAGCAACTTATATAATATTTTATAATATTTTGGTTATAGATAGTTACTGGACTCACTGTTGAATATACTACAATCAAATATTCACTATAGTGTTGTAAGATGTTTTATTCATCATTATAATCCTCGACATTGTCATTACTTTTTCTGTGACCCTATTAAAAAATAAATTCCTTGCACTGTCTTCTCATAAAAATTCAATCATTACAAAACCAATTATTAAAATATAGATAGCACAACAAATTTATTATTGAAAAGGATTTCAAAAGAAGCAACTGAAACGTTGATCACTATCATAATATATTTAATAATTTTTATAATTGATCCACTGCCTATTATATGGTATTAATCTTTGAATTATTTTAATAAAATAAAAAGAAAAGAAACTGCTTTACATTTTATTTGAATATTTTCATAAAGGTAGAATACTGTACATAAAGAAAATGAACTTGTTTAGACTACAAAATATATGCTATGATTTGAACCCTAAATATATGCTATTATTTGGACCCTAAAAAAGATAAAGTGCTTCTATATAAACTACGCAATATAGTATAGAGTCTATAGTTAGTATGTATTAGCATCTTTTTAGTACTTTCTTTTAATTAAATCTTATACAAATTTAATAACACTTATATTCTTATACAAATTTAATACACTCTTAAATAGATCTTATACAAATACGATTCATTGTATTAAATTAGTACAAAACTCGGATCTAAACAATTCCATATTGCCTTGAATGTGGTAGATAAATGTCAAATATTATAACAAAAAAATAAAAAATTTCATAACTCAGATAATTTAAAACAAACTTATAATATATGAACAGAAACTTTACGTATTATTATGAATGATAAACTTACTTTCTGATCATATTTCCAAGGGTATGATCTTCTTTATTAACAGTAAATATAGCAGCATTGGGAACTTTTGTATCTTGTTCTTTTATAATCCTGAAATGATAAAAATAAATAAATATTGAAATGTCTCAAATCTTTACTTTAATTGCAATGATAAATGTCTGTACTAACAAGGACAGGCCACAACATTTGGATGACAAATTTTGTCAGCCAGAGAGGTAGCTCCGATTAAATCCAAAATTAGCCCTATAAAGTTTTTAAGTCTAATGATTTTCGATTCTCAATATATAATATTGTCTTATTCACAAATTGGTCCTTCTATTATATTGAATTGAATGTATTATATATAATCAGAGGAATTTTTTTTATAAAAATCTGTACATTTAATTTAAGACTAAATTCCTTGAAAGAATGCCACTATTTAACCAAAAAAGTTCTAATAACCTTATATCTACAACTGTATATTTCCTCTGTTGTTAAATTAAATTTGATAAATTTATTGGCAAACAGTCAATCATTTGTCAATCAACACAAGTCAATTTGGCCACAATTTAAATGGATAATAACATAAAAACTATGCATCTGAAGACATAAATTTATTACAACTTTATTGCATAAATTTCCATTCTTTTAATGAACCTAGTACTAACATTATAAAGATTTTCATTTAAAAAATTCAATACTCTACATACGACTGATTTGTAAATATAAGAAAGTATATTTTAAGAATGGGAGAACATTAGGTCCTACAATTTTACGGGTTTAATTTTAGAGATAATCGGAATGCCTCCCTCCATTTATACCAAATCTGTCACCCAAATGTCATAGACTCTCCTTGTAAGAGATAGTAGAAATTAATTTATATTCAAAGCTTTCCCACAATAATTATTAATCATTTCAAGGTTAGTTCAATTTGAATGGCAGACAGTAATTAAGAATCTGTTTATGGTTAAAACCAATCATACTGTTAAAACAAATAAATTCTTAATACTACAAATTATTAAAATAGTAGTTGATATAATAAATGTTAAGAAACATTAAAAAATTTTAATTGAATTTTGCAAACTACTTTAACAAAAATAAACTTTAAATTAAATTTACTTTTTTTCTCCCTCATAAAGCAAAAATGACTCGAAAGTTGGTGGGGCATTCATTTTGAGAAATGATAGCTAACTCAATTCCTAAACAGAAAATTATAAAATAAATAATGCAAATCAAAGTAAAACTTTTAATATTATCAATTCCATTCCAGTTTTGACAAGATTTTGTCATACCAACTCCCATATACCCATTAGTCATACTATTGGCAGCGAAGATGGACATAAATTGAAATACAAAACCCATACAGAGATAATAAGGGGAGATCGCCGACGCTTATGGGCCAGACTGCAGTAAAAATTTTCGAATGAAAACGAGGGCCTCTGGCGGCCAAAGCGAGGTACTGGCCGTTTCGTGCGATATTCCAGATGTTTTTCGAGCTCGTGCGATGGTGCGATCGAGAGGGGAGACGACTGTCTTCGGCGCGTGCAGAGGAAAAGCTTGTCGAGACAATAGGCTGGCAGCGGGGGTGCAATAAAAGATGAGTAGCTTATACTGACCAAAAAGAAATTTTATTGCTACATGTATAAATATATATATATATATAGCCGGCAACTTTAAGGAAAACTGGCAAACATCCAAGCTGAGAAAATCTCTTAGTGCAAAGAGCTACCAAATTTTTCAAGTAGTCGACTAACACGATTTTTATTAAAATTTTTATATATACGTTTTTTAGGATTCTGATTATATATATGGTAGTAAAAATTGGTGATAATTTCAATTTTATAATAAATGACATTAATACCCAGAGAAAATATTGTTTTTCTAACTTATCTCGTAAAATACAAAAAATTCCATTAAATGATGTAACTAAAAGTTTAAAATCTCATCAAAATATATATTTTTTAATTTATATATTTTTTCTTTAAACGTTTTTTATTAACAACAATGCACTTCACCGTAATATTCTCATTGACTATTCTATATCCTCCGTTAGTTTGAATATATTTTTTTGCGAACTCTTGGTACAGAATTTTAAAGTATAAATTAGTATTTTAAACGTATAAATTACTTATTTTGAATAAATGGTTAATTAATGGTATACGAATCAACCCTTTATTTAAATATATAAAATTTTTTTTCAGTATAGACTTATTTCTATGAATATTATTTTTAAGTTGCAACAAAATATATGTACGCTTTAAAAAAATTAACTTAACATTGAGACAATATTCATGGCCATTGTCAGCAATTGATTTATGTTTACGAATGCAATAGATCTCGAAAAAGCTGCTAATTATAGACTGTAAACTTTTCCAAAAATTATTTGATTGCTTTTTATATTTTTGGAGTATCATATCAGAATCCTATATAATCATATTTGACACATAACTACCTTGTATGGAGAAGACAGAGAAAGAGAGAGAATGAAAAATCCAAGGGGATTAACATGGATTACTCGATGTTGGTCGGCGTTGAAATATCATGTACCTGCACGCACCCGCGAGTGTCCTCTATACTGTTTCGTTTCTTTCTCTCACCTGCTCTCACTGTTTATTGTCTGTCCATCTGCACGCACGTTGTACGAGGCCTAGCAGGCAGTTTACCGATATACATGCAACAAATGTTGCCATCATTTTGTTTTTTTGTTTTTGTTAAATTTGCAGTAAAAATATCCTATCATTTACTCCTGACCGTATAGAATACGTATTCAAAATTTGAAGCTAATCGAAATATTAACTTACATTCAGGAAACACATGATTTTCTTAAACCAAGAGAATAGATTTTCTTAAGAACAAAAATTCGCAGTACACTGTGGGCAATTATAAAAATCTTATATATCAATTTTAGATCTCTTATAATTATTCCCTGCCAGTTGTAAAATCTAATAAATATTTATTTAATTTTATTGAACGAAACACAAAAATTTTAATATTAAAAGTAATAAATAAATAGTAAAAACTACAAAATATATATATATATAAATCAAAAAAATATTTTCTATTTTTGAAAAAATTATTTGTTTATAACATATAAATAGTTTTATTAAAAGATGCATTCCTTTAAATTTAATATTTAAATCTTTGTGGGGTCTTTGTTGGGTCTAATCAAATAAATATATTGCACCTTTTGATAAAGCTATTTAATTGTTCATATTAAAACAATTGAATTGTACTTTTGTCGACTGCCCATATACAAATTAATAAATATTTTTTTATTGGTCTTACAGTCTAATCAATTCAATCTAAAAAAAAAATTAAAATAAAATAAAAATTAAAAATAAAAATTAAATTAAAATTATAATGACAGTCAGACTGTCCTTGTTTACATTCACCCCCGTAGACTAATCTGAAAATAAAATATTAGCTAAAAAAATTCTTTGTTAGTAAAGTGCAGTCTGACTGTCCCCAACACCCTTACCTAATTGAAGACTTGTCCAACGTTTCGAGCTCGCTACGGCTCCTCATCAGGGACTAATCTAAACCTTATATTCTAATCTATATATACTCATCCCCACCACCAAATTTCGTAAATTAAATATAAATTCCCCCTCTACACAAATTGTCCAAAACCAATCAATTTAATAAGGAATGATAAACACTGTCCAATCTACCAGACTCTAACATTAAATTCACATTATTTCGATTCTTGGAAATGTGAATACTTTCAAGACTCTCCCGTTTATACTTATTATTAATATTATTTTAATTATTATTATTAACCACTTTTGCCTCTGGTAACATCAACTCGTGCATTATGTCTATTTTCGGTATTATTAATGTCAAACAATCTTTCAGCAATTAATCTATTAATAAATTGTAATGACTATTAATGACTGTGAGACCAATGAAAAAAAATATTTATTAATTTTTAATGTACTTTAATTTTCTTTTCAGTACTAATTTCTATTTCAGATTCTTGAGGGGTGATTAACACTGTTCAATCTACCAGACTCTAACATTAAATTCACATTATTTCGATTCCTGGAAATGTGAATACTTTCAAGACTCTCCCGTTTATACTTATTATTAATACCATGTTCCAAAATATCCACATTCACAAAATCAAAAGAATGTAAAAACTTTAAACAATGCTCTTTTAAACCGGAAGTAATATGTGAGCTACATAAACTATATTTATGCTCATAAATTCTCTTTTTTAAATATCTACCTGTTTGTCCAATATAGTATTTATCACAATCCATGCAATTAATCTTGTAAACAACTCCTGATTTTAAGCATAAATCATCCTTATCTTTGCAATTATTAATGAAAGTCTCTCTTACTATCTGTAAATTATTTTGTCTAAATTTTTATGTGACAATTTAATTGCTCTGTCAATGACACCTTTTAATGTTCCAATTTTGTTTCCGAATTGGTGGTGTGAATTAAAATCTAAAAACCTACCTGACCAAGTAGGCTTTCTGTACCAATTAAATTTTACCTTATTATTACTACATCTAATCACATTAATGTCCAGAAAACTTAACTGACTATTATCTTCAACCTCCGTTGTAAATTTAATTCTGTCATGTACAGAATTGAAAAGTGCAAGTAAATTTAGTTAGTAAATTCTTTGTTAGTAAGTGCACTTTACTAACAAAGAATTTTTTCAGCTAATATTTTATTTTCAGATTAGTCTACGGGGGTGAATGTAAACAAGGACAGTCTGACTGTCATTATAATTTTAATTTAATTTTTAATTTAATTTTTATTTTTAATTTTTATTTTATTTTAATTTTTTATTTCTTTTTTTATTTTTTATTTTTATTTTTTATTTTTATTTTTATTTTATTTTTAGATTGAATTGATTGGACTGTAAGACCAATAAAAAAATATTTACTAATTTGTATATGGGCAGTCGACAAAAGTACAAATCAATTGTTTTAAAATAAAAGGTCTATTTAACTTAAATTCAGGGGGTATGTCATGATTTATTTTAGAGAAATTTATTGTAAATATGGTAGTACTATTAAAGATTATTGTTCAAAATGGATTAAAATGAATTTAAAAGTTGTAATTCTTAAAGAAAAACTTACATTCCTTATTAGATGCAAGAAATCAAATATATTTCCGGTACACATTAATAATAGATTTTATGATGAATATTTTTTGCAGGTTTATAGCAATAATGTTTGTTATGATCTGAAGAAGAATATTTTCTTTTTTAAAAATAAATTACTTAATTTAGAAATTAGAGATTTACATATTCAGATTCATTCCTTACATAGATATTTATTAAAGATTAAACATTGTTTATATCAAAATATAGAAAGAAATGAATTACATGAATTTTTTCTTGGTCAAAGCAAACATTTTATTAAGACAAAATATATTAATAGACAAACATTAAAAAGGAAATTTGAATGTTTAAGAAATAAAAAACAAATTTCAAAGCTATCAAATTAACAATGCAAACAATAAAAATTGGTTTAGGAATCTAACTGACAAGGAGATACCAAATGGAGTAATAAACATCATGTCTAAAGGTGCCAAACATGGCATATTATATTGTAAAAATAATCCCCCGATCAAAGAAATCATCGCGGAGGTTGAAAGTAATCTTTTTGGTATAAATGATGAAGTGAAAAAAGAATGTAGGGCATCTTTAGTTAATGTCATTAGTAATTTTAAAAGAGAAAGTAAATTTGATAATTTTTTAAATAGTAATTTTATACATGATTTAATTACCGCAAAGAATTTTTTGAAAAATAACCCTAATATAATCTTCCAAAAGGCCGACAAAGGTAATGTAACTGTAGGTTCCAATAAAATTGATTACATAAATTGTATAAATAATATATTAAATGATGGTAGTACTTATTTGAAGATTGGTAATCCACATATGATGAAGCTACAAAATAATTTGAAAGAGTTATTAAATAATTGGAAAAGAAATGAATATATAAATGATACTACATATAAGTATTTAAAATGTGAAAATGGAACTGTGGCAAAATGTTATGGGCTTCCCAAGATTCATAAAGAAAATCTGACATTTAGAATAATAATATCTTCCATAGGTTTCCCAACTTATAATATTGCTAGATTTTTGTCTAATATATTGGTTAAGATAGTTGGAAGAACTAGTTCTTACATTAAGGATAGTTGGTGTTTTTACAATGAAATGAAAGATATTGTTGTTCCGAAAAACTACAAGATGATTTCATTGGATGTAGTATCTTTGTTTACAAATGTACCTTTAGAGTTGTTAAATGATATTATACAGGAAAAGTGGAATGAAATTAATTTGCATACAAAATTGACAATGAATGAATTTATTAAAGCAATTAATTTGGTTTTTAATAACACAATTTTTTCATTTGATAATAAATTTTATGAACAAAAATACGGATGTCCAATGGGGTCGCCTTTGTCACCGGTTATAGCTAATTTAGTTATGGAAAAGTTGGAAAGTATAGCCTTGTCAAAATTGCTTTTTGAACCAATGATATTTAAGAGATATGTTGATGATATCTTTACAATTGTTCCAGAAGTTTTTGTGGATGAAGTGGTGGATGTTTTCAATTCTGTACATGACAGAATTAAATTTACAAGGGAGGTTGATGTTAATAGTCAGTTAAGTTTTCTGGACACTAATGTAATTAGATGTAGTACTAATAAGGTAAAACTGAATTGGTACAGAAAGCCTACTTGGTCAGGTAGGTTTTTAGATTTTAATTCACACCACCAATTCGGAAACAAAATTGGAGCATTAAAAGGTGTCATTGACAGAGCAATTAAATTGTCACATAAAGATTTTAGACAAAATAATTTATAGATAGTAAGAGAGACTTTCATTAATAATGGTTATCCAATTCAATTTATTAATAGATTAATTACCGAGAGACTGTTTGACATTTATAATACCGAAAATAGACATAGTGCAGGAATTGATGTTAACGGAGGCAAAATTATTGTCTTGCCATATGTTCGAGGATTGTCTGAAAGAATAAAAAGAAATTTTCGGAAATCTAACATTCAAATTTACTTTAAAAATAGCAATAATTTGAGTAGATTGTTTAATAATTGCAAAGATAAGGGTGATTTATGCTTAAAATCAGGAGTTCTTTACAAGATTAATTGCATGGATTGTGATAAATACTATATTGAACAAACAGGTAGATATTTAAAAAAGAGAATTTATGAGCATAAATATAGTTTACGTAGCTCACATATTACTTCTCGTTTAAAAGAGCATTGTTTAAAGTTTTTACATTCTATTGATTTTGTGAATGTGGATATTTTGGAACATGGTATTAATAATAAGTATAAACGGGAGAGTCTTGAAAGTATTCACATTTCCAAGAATCGAAATAATGTGAATTTAATGTTAGAGTCTGGTAGATTGAACAGTGTTAATCACCCCTCAAGAATCTGAAATAGAAATTAGTACTGAAAAGAAAATTAAAGTACATTAAAAATTAATAAATATTTTTTTTCATTGGTCTCACAGTCATTAATAGTCATTACAATTTATTAATAGATTAATTGCTGAAAGATTGTTTGGCATTAATAATACCGAAAATAGACATAATGCACGAGTTGATGTTACCAGAGGCAAAAGTGGTTAATAATAATAATTAAAATAATATTAATAATAAGTATAAACGGGAGAGTCTTGAAAGTATTCATATTTCCAAGAATCGAAATAATGTGAATTTAATATTAGAGTCTGGTAGATTGGACAGTGTTTATCATTCCTTATTAAATTGATTGGTTTTGGACAATTTGTGTAGAGGGGGAATTTATATTTAATTTACGAAATTTGGTGGTGGGGATGAGTATATATAGATTAGAATATAAGGTTTAGATTAGTCCCTGATGAGGAGCCGTAGCGAGCTCGAAACGTTGGACAAGTCTTCAATTAGGTAAGGGTGTTGGGGACAGTCAGACTGCACTTTACTAACAAAGAATTTTTTCAGCTAATATTTTATTTTCAGATTAGTCTACGGGGGTGAATGTAAATAAGGACAGTCTGACTGTCATTATCATTTTAATTTAATTTTTAATTTAATTTTTATTTTTAATTTTTATTTTTATTTTATTATTTTTTATTTTTATTTCTTATTTTTTATTTTTTATTATTATTTTTATTTTTTATTTTTATTTTTATTTTATTTTTATTTTTATTTTATTTTTGGTTGAAATTGATTGGACTGTAAGACCAATAAAAAAAAAAAAAAAAAAAAAAAAAAAATATTTATTAATTTGTATATGGGCAGTCGACAGAAGTACAATTCAATTATTTTTAGATAGAATTGATTGGACTGTAAGACCAATAAAAAAATATTTATTAATTGTTCATATTGAATAGCTTTCCCAAAAATTGATTATATTTGTTAAATTTGAGTGTATATATATATAGTTTTTCAAATATTTATTTATTTAACTTTATTTTTTGTGTATATGTAGTTCCGTTTAGTAAAATTCAAGAAATATTTATTACTTTTCAATAATTTATTTAGTGTAATGTAATAAATATATGTTCGCTATTCAAATAAACTTAATTGTTTGTTTCAAATATGTGGTTTACTCTAAATTACAAAATATTCCTTCGTGTTAAATATATATGTTTCTGTTTTAAACATAAATTTAAATAAATATTTGTTGTATTCTAATAACTATTGAATGAATTTTAATGAATGCATGATATATGTAAATAGCAATGAAATAAAATTTATTATATAAAAATTTAATAAATGCTATTATATAAATAATTTACAGGAAGTATAATTTTTTATACCAAATTAGTGTTATTATTAAGATCAACGCAGTCTTATTATCAAGTTTTAAACTCAAAATTTTAAGAAAATACGTATATATATATATATATATATATATATTTTCTTAAAAATTTGGTTGCGGGGTGTCGCAAATGGGATTCACTGGTGTGGACGAAGAAATTCTTTAAGTGCGTATACCCAGGTATACCTCTTCATAGCCTCGATCATCGCCACACAGCGAATTTAAAATTTTAAGAAAATATGTGTGTATATAAATACGTATATACACACTTAACACGCAGGCAAGAAAATCTATACGCACTTCAAGAATTTCGACACCAGTTAATCCCTTTTATTGCATCTATTGTTTCGGCGCCCCCCCCCCTACTGAATGCCGTCTCTCCCTCGATCGCATCAACTCGAAAACCAACATCTGGAATATCGCCGCAGCGCTGAGTGTCAAAATTTTACTGCAATGTCTAACATGGGCATCGGCGATCTCCCCTTATTATCTCTGACCCATATAAAAAGTGTCACAAACCTAAGGCTAAAGCTACTAGCCGAGCATACAGATGGCGCAATCAAAGTATATAGAAATCCATCTGTAAGGGTCACGATAGCGAACCGCAGGCGAATAGGCTCCACGATCGCATCGTAGACCCTCTTATACCTTATGTGGTGGTTTTCGGCTTGTTTGAAAAATTTCCAATTCTTTTGTTTACTTCTATATGACAGACACTTTTATATTTTTGTACAAAAAGTTGAGATTACAAAGTTTCAAACAAAAAATTTCAGTTGATTTAATGTAGTTTTCAGAAAATTGTTGAGTAAACAAGATTATTTCTTTTACCCTTTTTTTCATTAGAACTTTGATTTCTTCTAACGCTTTATATTATACTTTAAGAGTGTTCCTCACGATTGCCGGAAGTCCGAATCGATCGATGCGCCTCATAGAGAATAATTTTGCGTCAAGTTAGAGAACTCAAATGAATGTTCTGCACTACCGACATTTCAGGAACGTATCCACAATGAAAATGGTACGAATAGCCCCCTTTCGTACATATGCATATATATATATATATATATATATATATATATATATATATATATATATATATATATGTATATATATTACGTCTATTTAACGCTCGATATTATACATGAAAGAACGTTCGTTATCAAAGCTTCTTATTTCAGGATCATATTTCATTACCTTGTTCTGTCGCAAGTAGTTACGAGTAAAATATAGCATCTCAATGTTCGACAATAAGTTGCCAGAACGTACATATGGCAATATTGAAATGCATTTTTGTCATTTATAATAACTTTTCTGATAACAAAAATATGAATCTTCCAGGCGATACATATTACTACATAGTAAAGATAATTAAAAATTATTCTTTAATAAATGTATGTATATATATATATATATATATATATATATATATATATATATATATATATTGTAACATGTATAGGTTAGTTCGACCTATACATGTTAATATTTTCAACAAATAGGAAAAAAGGGAGGGAAAAAGGGAAAGAGAGAGAGAGAAGGAGAATAAAATTTAAAATTTAGTATAGAAAATATATAGGAATAGATACCTTATTGTTAAAGTCGTCTAGTATTTTTCTTTATTATTTTTGCTATTTTTCCAAACTATCGTGGCCATTGATATGTAAAAGGAGTTATTATCGAACGATTAAATTGTTAAGTAGAAATTGAAACTTATTCCATTTGCAATAAAAGTAAGATTGTGATAAAAGATTCTTGCCGAGTGGAAGGCATCATCAACTGGCCGGTATTCTGAACCACGAGCTCATTCCAATTACTTCGTTGGATTGTATTATTTTCGGCGTCGGTTTATAAAGGTTGGTCCATTTTTTATATATTTATTCTGTCTGTGGTTTTGAATAGAGTATTATATACTTCTATTCTTTTCTTTAATTTCTATTTGATTAAAATTATTAGACATTATAAATTAGTTTTAGAAGTGTGAGAGATACAGAGAGACATAGACTTAGAACTAGAATAGTGAGAGTAAGAAGCTCGCATTCAGTTTTATATAATAGTACACCTTGTTCTTCGTAAGGTGGCGCTCTTGTTGCTCTGTCTCTCCGTTAGACTTATAGATTCACCTCTCTCACACCCTGTGTGAACGGATACGTGCGTTGGTTGATCGTGGGTGCGTATTAGGTAGGGTTAGGATAATAATTATTATAATTTTATTAATTAAATAAAAATTTCAGTTATTTGATTGATTAACGAAACAACTTTTTTTCTTTGTTAATTTTTCTTTGTTAATAGTAGAAAAACTTAGAAACATTTTCCTCCCTGTACCTGATCATTAATCCGTCTTTCCCTGGATTACCGATAATTTATTATAATATATTATCATTTATATAATTTCCAGGGTAAACAAAGGTAAGTCTGAGGAAGAAATATCCGCAAAGAACCTACGGTCCAAAAAGATTGTATTAAACAATTTAATCCTTTCGGGGTTCTTTGCAACTCTGTTAACGGGTACTTCGACCGGGTGTTTAATAATTAAGTACCCCGTTACAGAAATGGCGCCCAACGTGCTTTAGACATTTGAGAGGAAATTATTTTTTTTTCATAATATCCTTTCTCTCACTCATATAGTAATTTTGTCAAAGCACTTTGCGAAAGAAAATACGCCAATTTTGAACCCACGAGGGAAAAATTTTCTTTTATATTTTTAAATAAATTTTTCTTTTCTTATTGTCAATAAGAAAGAAAATTCAGTTTTTTCCCCTCGATCCTCAGACTTCTTTTAAAAAGACGTGATTAAAAGATACAGAATTTTTTTTGTGTGTATCTTTTATAATATCAGGCTATATACAGGGTCTACCCTCCTTATTGATTAAGTGTCGCACCCGTAGGCGTTAAAGTAAATATTTGCGTTAGCGTTTTAAAATATCTGTCACACAGGATAAACAGTGTAAAGTATGCGTGACGTGACTCCTTACAGAAACTAGGGGAATAAAAATAGTTAAAATTTTTTTGTGAATATTTTGTCGTTGGTATTTTGACAGAGCCTGAGCCTAGTTCCATCTTTTAAAAGTGGAATAGGCAGAAGTGTTGAGCATTGTCTGTTCCTGGGCTTAGAATATATTTCTATTTATTGTATTTATTTTTGTTTTATTTATTTATTAACTATTTTGTTAATTGTTTTTATTATATTTTTTTTCTATCAAATTAATAATATTTAGATATAGTAGGAATTGATACCTCTTAAGGGACGGAGATATCAATTCCTACCATTAATAAATAAATACAATAAAATCAAAGCCCAGGATAACACCTCAGACTTGCCATATAAGGCAATAAAAATTAATTTAAAGCTTCCCCAAAAAGAGGAGTCACCTCACGAACATTGAGGAACTCAAATTGTGTTAGGTAAGAAATATTTTATATTATATTTTTTCCTTTAGTTTATAGAGAGCACCCTTTTTTTAGCAGGTCCCTCTAGAAAGATAATAGCAACACAGTTTGAGTTATCCTTCACTTTTATCGTTGTATATAGGTATCTTTTGTTTATTACGATATGGCCAAACGATCAACCTCTCCCTCCTTTAAAGCACCGTCGACTCCAGTTGACTAATGGTGCTTATACCTAACAGGAGGTGAAGTTGATGATTACCTCCATCAGCTGTCTCTGCGAAGCGATGGTACGATATTTGATTCGGCTTCGCAGAATAAACCAATACCTGAAGGGAGAGTATGACCAGGATGATTTTATTGAAGAGAAAGAAGAAGATCCGGGTCATGTCTTTCTTAAGCAGGAGTCAGCCAGGCAATGCTTCATTGAAAGGATTATTGCCCAGGGTGAGCCTTCCTGGTTAGACTCAACGGCTGATGGAGAAGAGACGCATCCGTTGGAGGCACTGGAGCATGACAAAAAGGTCCAACGGAATCTCGAAGCCTCTAGATTGCGCTTGGGGGTAGGTCTGACCATCCAGCCAGGTGTGGATGAGCAGACGACTGCAGGAGGCCTACTCTTCCCACAAGAACAGTCGGGACAGACGACCCCACCCCCATCGTCAAGCGCAATCCCCGCTTCCCCACCTGGCATTCTACCTCCATGCACAATGGACGATATTATGCGGTTTATGGCAGTTCAAGATCAACGAACGAAGAGGTTACAAGAAGCGCTGGCTGCCATAACCAACCAATTATCAACTATGTCTCAAGTTCGTTCCGCACCGGTCAGCAGTACACGACTGGCCGACGACCCTGCACGGAAGAAGGTGCAGATACAAGACACATTTGTGTGCCACGCATCCACCGTGCAGGAAGAATCGTCAGTCTCCCTACAACCTCCAGCCAATGTTGTTTCGACGCCACGCTCCAATCCTCGAGTCCGTGAATATGGTTGGAAAGGGGGAACTCCTCGAAGCCAACAGAAACTTCGAGGATTACGCTGTCCGGAGGATCACCCAGTGAGAAGTTAGAATTCATTGGGGGATCCAAGAGGGATATAGATTTAGTGCTCCGTAAATGGGATATCCATTATGAAGATTCCCATCAGGACCTAGAATTATTCCTCAAGCGGATAGAGGAGCGCCAAAAAAGTTCGCAAATATCGGACGAAGAATTAACTCAGGCGCTCCCCAATATATTCAAGGGAAAGGCAGAGTTATGGCTCGATGCTTTAAGAAAAAGAGGCATAACCACCTGGAGTGAAGTCCGTACCGCTGCAAAAGAATGGTACGGAGCCGGTCCAGAAAGCGAGAAAAATGGGTTAGAGAAGCCGAAACTCGAACTCAAGGAGCCAACGAACTTTCGAGTGATTATATCGCTTGTCACCTCTCGATATTCGATCGGCTAAATCCACCTCTCCCCGAGACAGAGCAATTGGATAGACTGCTGCGTAACGCACACCCCGAAATCCAGCGAAGAATACCAAGGAAGTCCATTAGCAATGTACGGGAATTTCTAAATTTGGTCAGAGATGCCGAATTTGCATTGGAGTGTGAAAAATGCTATCACACTCCTTCCCCGGATAAGGCGATTTTGCGCGAAGCTGCATATAAATCGCCGAATTCCAAGCGGGCTAGAACTAAAGTGGCTGCAACTGTACATCAGGAAAATCCCGATAAAGAAATTACGATCAATCCTGATATGAGAAATACGCAAGCTACTGACTCGTTTGGAATCAAAATTCCGGCAGGTGAGACCATCTAGTAGACCGTCTATTTCTCAGGGTGATCGAAGGCCGAAACCAGAAGAAGAACGAAGAGGGCCTTCGAAAACGAACCGCCAACCCTGGAGGCGGAATCGAACACCCTCTAAGAAGAAGTCTACTAGAACTACCAATTCGGAGCAGGTTAACAAAGCTCCGGAGGGTCGTCCACCAGATCAGAAGAAGAGTAAGGACGGTCCGATCAAATGTTATAAATGTGGTGAAATGGGTTACCGCATTTATAACTGCCTGAAATGTTCGGGAAACAGGAAGCAAGGCGGCTAATAGGGGTCCGGTCGACTTGCAACCCAAACGTGACCCCAGACGAAAATATTCGAGGATCTTGTTCCTCGAATTCTCAGTCGTCCTCGACTAATCAGATCGAAGAGAGGCCAGATTCAGTTGAGGAAATTCCGTCGACTGAGGAAAATGACAGTGGCGAATTAGATCCCGGCCAAATTGCAACACAGCCGGAAGGAGCGCGCTGGTGGATCCCGGTATTGTTGAGTATCGGATCCGTGCATTGTACGACACCGGTGCGTCTCGTACTGGCATGGGCAAGATCGGGCTACAATTAGCAACGGCTTGCCAGCGAGAGTTCCACCCAGCGTCTGGAGTTGGTGCTAGAGGCCCAGGGAACTCTTCGCTTTACGTCACGAGTCACGTCGAACTGCCGTTCGAATTGGCAGGGATCACGCGCAATGTGTTAGTTGCTATGATCCCAAAACTTGAAGTAGATTGCTACGTAGGAGCCAATTTCTCACGAGAGTTCGGTACCATCCATGATCCGATTGATAATTCGCTGTGGGTCCAAGTATCGAATAAAGGGGTCAGGATGGAAGTAGCCGCAGTCACATGTAATGAAATCCAACGACTGGCACCGTTGCGATTGACTAACGGCTTATCTTCTGAAATTATTCGAGTAGGCGAAATAAACTCACAAGAAAATACTGGTTTTGATCTGACTATGGAGTTTTCGAGGTTAGCATCCATTGGTCTCGGGGATATATCACAGCAGGAGCAAGAACATATGAAGAAGCTCTTAAATAAAATCCTGCCGGCGGGAGAAGTGCCACTGGGATGTACGATCGACTATCGAAAAGTTAATTTAGTTTTGAAACCCGATGCATACCCGTTACCTAACATGGACCAGATTCTAAGGAAGCTACAATCAGCCAGATATATTTCTACCTTAGATCTGAGTAGCGCGTATCATCAAATACCACTTCATCCGAAATTCAAATCGATAACGGTATTTACTGTACCTGGAATAGGATTGTTACAGTTTACCAGGATGCCCTTCGGTATATCTAACGTTGAGACGACGCTGGAGCGTCGTTTCAACGACTTATAGACCGAATTATCGGACCAGACATCGAGCCAAATGCCTTTTCATATCTAGACAATATAATCATCGCTACTGATACATTCGAAGAACACTTAGACTGAATACGTCGTGTTCTTGCTCGAGTACATGAAGCTGGACTCGCGATAAACCGAGAAAAGAGTATCTTTGTACACACCGAAGTCAAATACTTAGGTGTTCTCGTGAATCGTGAGGGATTCCGTCCCGATCCTGAGAAGATCGAATCAGTAATGCGCTACACGGAACTGAGAAACCTGAAGCAACTTAGACGTTTCCTCGGTATGGCATCGTGGTATAGGAAATTTCTAAAAGATTTCGCTACCATCGCCGAACCACTCACACGTCTAACTAGAAAGGACTGTCGTTATGAGTGGACCGAGGAACAACAAGCCTCTTTCGGCAAGATCAAATCAATGATCGCTTCATCGCCCGTGCTGCATAGACCGTCGTTTGATATTCAGTTTACCGTGCAAACAGATGCAAGTGATACTGGTATCGGAGCGATCCTTACGCAGGAAGTCGACGGACAAAAACGGGTGTTGGAGTTCGCGAGTAGAGCACTCTCCCAAGCTGAAAGAAACTATTCGGTAACCGAGAGAGAGTGCTTAGCTGTCATATGGGCTATTGATAAGTTTCATCCTTATATAGATGGATATAATTTCCGTGTCGTTACGGACTGCAGCAGTTTGAGGTGGATTCGTACGTTGCAGAACCCAACTGGCAGACTCGCACGATGGTCTCTAAGATTGCAAGGGCAAAGTTTCGATGTAGAGTATCGTAAAGGGACGTTAAACAACGTGCCAGACGCCTTTTCTAGGATGTCCGCGGGAGACAATCTATCTTGCTCAACTATAACCTGGGCAAGAGATACCCAAGTCGAGTGGTATCTACAATGGTTCAAGAACGTCCAAGATCGTCTCAACGATTATCCGAACTGGAAAGTAATCGGGGGACAATTATATTGTTATCGTCCATATGAAGTCCTCGAAGTCATCATGGGCGATGGGGACGCTTGGAAGATCGTCGTTCCTACAGAACGTCGTGTTACAGTTCTTAAAGAGTGTCATGATAATCCTACGGCCGGACATCCAGGACGTGAGAATACTTTCGCTGGAGTCAGCAAATACTATTACAGGTCTGGATTTGATAAGACAGTTCAAGAATATGTGAAAATCATTCTTATATGCCAGCAGTCCAAGGTGGACCAAAGACCACCTGCTGGTTTAATGGGTCGGAGATTTTTAGAAAGACTTTGGCAAATGGTCGCTGTCGATATTACCAGATCATTTGTAAAGAGTCGCCATGGATTTGAGTATATCCTGGTATTCCAAGATTTGTTTACACAGTGGGTAGAATGTATCCCCATCCGTAAAGCGAATGCCAAGACGATCCTCAAAGAATTGAAAGAGAGAATCATACTCAAATTCTGCGCTCCAGAGGTCTTCCTGTCGGATAATGGTACTGAATTTAAAAATCGTACGATTGACGAATACTTAGTGGAAGCGGGTATACTTCATACCCTTACTCTACCGTACCATCCGCAGCCTAATCCAGTGGAGCGGGTTAACAGGACTTTGAAAACCCGCATAATGGCGTTCGTAGAAGAATCCCATAATATGTGGGATGAGAAACTTGTTGAGTTAAATTTCTCACTACATACGACGCCACATAGTTCCACTGGATACACTAAGGCTCTATTAAATTTTGGGCGAGAGCTGACTCCACCAGGAACTGTCCGCCGCAGCTAGGATCAAGCTACGGTGGAAATTCAACAAAAAGAAAGAGAGAGTTCCTGGCTATCGAAAAGGAGTAAGTTGAGAGAACTCCAAGAGGCCGCTAAGACACGATCTCAAGAACAACAGCGTCGTAAAGCAGAGTACTATAATGCTAGGAGACGTCCTTCTCCATACCAGCTGGGTGACCTGGTATGAAAGAACAATCGTGTCTTATCCGCTACGGCTCAAGGGGTAATGTCCAAATTAGCCCCTAAATATGTGGGTCCTTTTGCTATAGTACAAACGAAAGGGACTAATACGTATGAGTTGCAAGGTTGTGACGGACGGATTGAACAGTTCGTTCATGCTGAACAACTCAAGCCGTACATCCAACTCGTGGAAAAATCTCTTGGAGGATGCTTCTACGCTGGAACCAGAGGATGAAGATTTACTCCAACCGCCACTGGAACCAGAAGAAGAAGAAATGAGAAATGAATCCTCAACCTCCGTTGGATCTCGATCAGGTAACGAGCGACCCACCTATAATGCGAGAGTCTTCACCAGCGGACGAAGATTCTAGAGCGAGGTCCTCTGCGAAGGACGATCCCGAGAATACTCGCGAAGCACTAGGTTCCATCCCGGGTAGTAAACGACGTTGTCCGCGTAAAAATAAAATTTTGATCCCGCGGTCTTCGTCTCAAGATATGGCGTCCTCTCGTCGAAAGGACCCAACAGAACGAAGACAGCGTGGGAGGCGACGGAAGGAGAAATAGTTTTCTCCTTCCTATTAATATTGTGCATCCTTCTTTTATTTGCTTCAGATGGACAATTTGATGGACGCATCCTTCGCTGCCCGTTTTAAGGAGCTGCTCGAGGAGATGTGGGGGCAAGGTTTGGCCTTGACGGTATTCCGTTGGGGCTACCGATCTGCTCACCGCATCACTCCGAGTTGGTTCCTTCCGGAACCATCCTCCGAGGTGATAGAAGAAATGGAGGAGGAAGGTCCGGATTCGGACGAGGGGGAATACGTCCCCCTCAGACGTTCTAAGTCGACGTCAGGGCCTTCTCGGCCGAATGGCAACGGAGGAAGAAGGGGGCCTCCTTCGCCTCCCACCACTCAAGGGCCCAGACCACCCCTCCCGAAGCAGGAGCTTCGGGACAAGAGGGGGTGAGGTCTGAGCCACGAGCTGGCCCGTCACGGTCGGAGACCAAGAGTCGGAGACCCTCAAGAGGGGGTGCGTCTCGATCGTAATAACCATTCCAAGTCCGCAAGATCTGGTCCTTTCCCGGGACTTACAAACACCTCTCCCGGAGCAGGAGTTCCGGGACAAGAACAGGTGGAATCAGGGGCGCAATCTAGCTCTCTAGCAAGAGATGGGGAGCGAGAAGAGGCCTCTGAGACCGCTCCCACGACTTCTAGGGTTAATGACCCAGGAATGCGGGGAACATCAAGGCCACAATTGTCGGATTGTGATCGTTCGTTTTTTCCCCCGAAGCAGGAGTTTCGGGTTCCAGAGAAGGCGAGAATCGTCCCCCTCGTATGACTCCGCTCTAACGAATGGAGGAGCGGCTCTTCGAAGCCTTGGCCAATTTTAAAGCCAAGGCATAAGTGACCAAGAAAGCCCAGAGTAGAGTCATCGATCTCTGGGAAGAATTACGGGGTCGACCTAGTGGCAAGAAACAGGTTGGTCCCGTCTTGACCCTGAAGCTCGATGACTTAGTGGAGTCATCGAGAGCTCAGGAAGCTTTCCTGAGCTTTCACCGGCAGCGTCGTGAGCAACAAAGGGTGGAGGAGCCAACAGCAGCTCTCGCACGCCAAAAGGCCGCCGAGGCGGAGGCAGAGCGGGTGCATGCCGAGCTTCTCCGTACCCGTGAAGAGGCTCGCCGGTTAGGGGAGGGTGTTCCCTCCTCCCTTCGGGATTCCGCGAACTTGGCCGCGGATGAGCGGCTAAGATCAAAAGCGGCTCCACGATACGAAGGGAGTCGTGGTGGTAGGATGCCAGGGTGTACCACCAGTGGCCCTGCTGGTCGCGGCAGGGGGAGTCAGTTGGTTCATTCCCGCAGAGAAGATGCCCGACCTGGGGTTTCCACAAATAGAATAGAAACCTCAAATGAAGACTTCCGGTCGTACTATGTTCAAGATTCTAGTGGACGGTACGGCCGACAACACCGGTGTTTCTTTTGTGGATACCCGGGCGTCACGAAAGAGGAAAAGTGTCCTAATCGTGACGTCCCTAAATTCGTAAGTAAAACACCCTGGTTCCTTAAGGGTGATTGAGGTCCCGAGAGATCTCTCTCTCTCTCAGTGACTCCCAGCGGTGAGGAAAAAATAACTCTGTTTATCGTTATTTGTATATATTTTTTTTCTTTCGCCGTTGGGATGTCACTGTATATATATAATAAATGTATAATAATTTTTGTATATATATATATATATATATATATATATAGTTATAGTATTATTTCCCTTTTCCCATCGATATTTTCTATAGTTATCCCTTATATCTTATTGCAGAGTTGCTTTACGGTAGTATACGTAACGTCTGGAGGGGGGGTCTAACATGTATAGGTTAATTCGACCTATACATGTTAATGTTTTCAACAAATAGGAACAAAGGGAGGGAAAAGGGGAAAGAGAGAGAGAGAGAAGGAGAATAAAATTTAAAATTTAGTATAGAAAATCTATAGGAATAGATACCTTATTGTTAAAGTCGTCTAGTATTTTTCTTTATTATTTTTGCTATTTCTTCCAACTATCGTGGCCATTTATATGTAAAAGGAGTTATTATCGGACGATTAAATTGTTAAGTGGAAAGTGAAACTTATTCCATTTGCAATAAAAGTAAGATTGTGATAAAAGATACTTGCTGAGTGGAAGGCATCATCAACCGGCCGGTATTCTGAACCACGAGCTCATTCCAATTACTTCGTTGGGTTGTATTATTTTCGGCGTCGGTTTATAAAGGTTGGTGCATTTTTTTATATATTTATTCTGTCTTTGGTTTTAAATAGAGTATTTTATACTTCTATTCTTTTCTTTAATTTCTATGTGATTAAAATTATTAGACATTATAAATTAGTTTTAGAAGTTTCAGAAGAACAGCTCTGTGCAAGATGGGTGCCGCGTTTACTAACAGTCGACTAAAAATTGATTCGATAGAACATTTCTACCGCCAATTTTGCGTTGTATAAGCGTAATCCAAGCGAATTTTTGCGTCGATTCATACCCGTTGACGAAACTTGGATCCACCACTACACTCCTGAAACCAAACAACAGTCTAAACAGTGGATTGGACCAGGGGAACAAACTCAAAGAAGGCAAAAACAATTTTTTCGTCGAACAAGGTTATGGCTACTGTTTTTTGGTATGCAAGATGTATTATATACATTGATTACCTTGAAAAGAGTAAAACTATCACTGGTCAATATTACGCAGACTTATTGCAACGTTTGTACCACGAAGTGAAAATTAAACGACCTCATCTGGCGAAGGAAAAATCTTGTTTCATCTCGATAACGCACCAGCGCACACGTCAATCGTTCCGTTGGCTAAAATCAAGAATCTGAAGTTTGAATTAATGCCGCAGCTTCCCTACTCTCCAGACCTAGCGCCGAGTGACTATTATCTGTTTCCTAATCTCAAAAAATGGCTTGGCGGTAAGAAATTTGCGGATAATGAAGTAGTAATCGAAGCTGTAAATCGGTATTTTGAGGATCTTGACGAATCAGTCTATAGCGATGGCATTACTAGACTATAACACCACTATGAGAAATGTATCAGCCTTGGAGGAGATTATATTGAGAAATAAAAAAATTCTGAAAAACGTTGTTTTCCTTAGTCATGCCGGAAACTTATCAAACCACCCTCGTATTTCAATATCTGTTGAATTTATATATTATTATATTTATGCTTCATGCTTCTGTATAACAATATTTAGCCATATTCAATATTTACATCACACACCCACACACACACACACACACCAATGTGGAATTTTGTTGATTCCTCTCATCTGGCGCCTCCCCAGGTTGCGGATAGGGGATGGCTCGCTACAATTTGTAGAGGGTACTGAGGAAATAAAATACTCAGGGCGGGCAGAAAAAGCTAATAGAGAGGGCCTCCCGAATTGAAGACCAATTATGAATAATGTTTGGTATAAACAAGGATATACCCCAGGCAGTAAGCCCGGCAAGACCGGTCAGGTCAATCTCCTCACTGATTCCGATAGAGTGCAAGCCTCTATGGTCGGTGGTAGTCCCTCGGATTCTGGGGAGGGCAAATCAATCATCATCATAGACAGTACATTGGATACTAAGGGAGATGTCATGATGGATCAAGTCGATAGTCTTTCTGCTCGAGAAATTTCTATCACGCGCAAAAATAATCATCGGGAGCAACTTGGAGAGAAAAACAGCCAACTGTTGGATTTTGTGAAAGATAGGCATAATGTGCACAAGACCATTAAGGATCTTGCTCGTTCTATTAATGCTTCATACAAATGCATCAGTATGGCAGAGGATGATCTGTTGCAGTATCACTGTCCCGGTACTCATGAACTGGTGACTCAGACTACGCCGAGTCTACGCTCTGATACCAAACGAAGCGCAGCCGAAGGGATAGAGTCCAGTCCTAAAACAGTAGATAGTAAAAAGACGAAAGAACCATTACTCGGCTCAAGGAGACCATCAGAATCAGTTGGAGTACCTACAACGAAGTCTGAGGCCCAGGAAGATCAATGGCAGACCATCAAGCGCAAGAAGCCCAAAGGCAAAGATAAGGAATTACCTAGTGCACGCAGGCTTACTGGACGAAATAGACCTAATTCCATCTTGATTAAGGCCAATGAAGGAGTTACATACGCGGAGGTACTGTGTCAAATAAAGATTGACCTGAATTATCTCATGTGAAGAATGAAGTCAATAGGATACGCAGAAATGCAAGCGGTGGATGAAGTCTTAGAGGCTCTGAAATCACACCTCGAACTAGAGAAGACTAACATGCTAATTGCTCGTTCCTTGCGGCAAGCTTATGGGGGTACTCAGACGGCGGCGGTGAAATTTGGTCCAGGCATGGACTCATAAAAAAGAGTTAATTATCTTGAATCATCGATGTTTTTATCGATGTAAGGGGATGGGAGACGGTATCGACAACAAGGCGCGACGGGACACGCGAGCGCCTTAAGGTTTTCCTCGTCGTGGGATGGCGCGCGCGTCGTCTTCTCTCTCTCCGGACAAGTCGGTGTGGACGCCTTGTGACACCCGTCACGATATATATATATATATATATATATATATATATATATATATATATTGTGACAAGAGTCACAAGGTGCCAGCGCCGACTTGTCCAGGAAAAAGACGATGCGTGCGCCATCCCGTGGACAAGAAAACTTTAGGGCGCTCGCGCGCGTCGTCGCGTCTTGTGCTCGGCACGGCCCCTTCCCCCCCTCCCTGTTCGTCCCGCACACGAACCAAGAACAATGCATCAGATTGTTACGTATCAACATTGCTGAAGAAAATAGGAGTTATTGAACTCACTATTAACAACAATAGCAAAAGATTAAAATGTTACTTTGTACATATATTATAAGTTCTCCTTCTTTATATACCACTGCATTAGTTTAACATTGTAATAGATAATAGCGATAATTAGAAATACTTAGAATATAAATAAAATAAATAGAAATAATTAGAATAAAATAATAGAAATTAATTAATAAGATAACTGATGAATGTGAATGAAGTTAATGATAATAGATTGCACTAACAATTAAGAGTTATATGATCAATGATAAAGTTAAATTAATAAATATTTTTTATTGGTCTTACAGTCCAATCAATTTCAACCAAAAATAAAATAAAATAAAAATAAATATAAAAATAAAATAAAAATAAAAACTAAAAAATAAAAAATAAAAATAATAATAAAAAATAAAAAATAAGAAATACAAATAATAAATAATAAAAATAAAAAATAAAAATTAAAAATAAAAATTAAATTAAAAATTAAATTAAAATGATAATGACAGTCAGACTGTCCTTGTTTATATTCACCCCCGTAGACTAATCTGAAAATAAAATATTAGCTGAAAAAATTCTTTGTTAGTAAAGTGCAGTCTGACTGTCCCCAACACCCTTACCTAATTGAAGACTTGTCCAACGTTTCGAGCTCGCTACGGCTCCTCATCAGGGACTAATCTAAACCTTATATTCTAATTTATATATACTCATCCCCACCACCAAATTTCGTAAATTAAATATAAATTCCCCCTCTACACAAATTGTCCAAAACCAATCAATTTAATAAGGAATGATAAACACTGTCCAATCTACCAGACTCTAACATTAAATTCACATTATTTCGATTCTTGGAAATGTGAATACTTTCAAGACTCTCCCGTTTATACTTATTATTAATACCATGTTCCAAAATATCCACATTCACAAAATCAAAAGAATGTAAAAACTTTAAACAATGCTCTTTTAAACCAGAAGTAATATGTGAGCTACGTAAACTATATTTATGCTCATAAATTCTCTTTTTTAAATATCTACCTGTTTGTCCAATATAGTATTTATCACAATCCATGCAATTAATCTTGTAAACAACTCCTGATTTTAAGCATAAATCATCCTTATCTTTGCAATTATTAAACAATCTACTTAAATTATTGCGATTTTTAAAGAAAATTTGAATGTTATATTTCCGAAAATTTCTTTTTATTCTTTCAGATAATCCTCGAACATATGGTAAGACAATAATTTTGCCTCCGTTAAAATCAATTCCTGCACTATGTCTATTTTCGGTATTATAAATTTCAAACAATCTCTCAGCAATCAATCTATTAATAAATTGAATTGGATAGCCATTATTAATAAAAGTCTCTCTTACTATCTGTAAATTATTTTGTCTAAAATCTTTATGTGACAATTTAATTGCTCTGTCAATGACACCCCTCAATGCCCCAATTTTGTTTCCGAATTGGTGGTGTGAATTAAAATCTAAAAACCTACCTGACCAAGTAGGCTTTCTGTACCAATTAAGTTTTACCTTATTATTACTACATCTAATCACATTAACGTCCAAAAAACTTAACTGACTATTTACTTCAACCTCCCTTGTAAATTTAATTCTGTCATGTACAGAATTGAAAACATCCACCATTTCATCCACAAAAACTTCTGGAACAATTGTAAAGATATCATCAACATATCTCTTAAATATCATTGGTTCAAAAAGCAATTTTGACAAGGCTATACTTTCCAACTTTTCCATAACTAAATTAGCTATAACCGGTGACAAAGGCGACCCCATTGGACATCCGTATTTTTGTTCATAAAATTTATTATCAAATGAAAAAATTGTGTTATTAAAAACCAAATTAATTGCTTTAATAAATTCATTCATTGTCAATTTTGTATGCAAATTAATTTCATTCCACTTTTCCTGTATAATATCATTTAACAACTCTAAAGGTACATTTGTAAACAAAGATACTACATCCAATGAAATCATCTTGTAGTTTTTCGGAACAACAATATCTTTCATTTCATTGTAAAAACACCAACTATCCTTAATGTAAGAACTAGTTCTTCCAACTATCTTAACCAATATATTAGACAAAAATCTAGCAATATTATAAGTTGGGAAACCTATGGAAGATATTATTATTCTAAATGTCAGATTTTCTTTATGAATCTTGGGAAGCCCATAACATTTTGCCACAGTTCCATTTTCACATTTTTTCCAGTTCCATTTTCCATTTTCTCCCGATCAAAGAAATCATCGCGGAGGTTGAAAGTAATCTTTTTGGTTTAAATGATGAAGTAAAAAAGGAATGTAGGGCATCTTTAGTTAATGTCATTAGTAATTTTAAAAGAGAAAGTAAATTTGATAATTTTTTAAATAGTAATTTTATACATGATTTAATTACCGCAAAGAATTTTTTGAAAAATAACCCTAATATAATCTTCCAAAAGGCCGACAAAGGTAATGTAACTGTAGGTTCCAATAAAATTGATTACATAAATTGTATAAATAATATATTAAATGATGGTAGTACTTATTTGAAGATTGGTAATCCACATATGATGAAGCTACAAAATAATTTGAAAGAGTTATTAAATAATTGGAAAAGAAATGAATATATAAATGATACTACATATAAGTATTTAAAATGTGAAAATGGAACTGTGGCAAAATGTTATGGGCTTCCCAAGATTCATAAAGAAAATCTGACATTTAGAATAATAATATCTTCCATAGGTTTCCCAACTTATAATATTGCTAGATTTTTGTCTAATATATTGGTTAAGATAGTTGGAAGAACTAGTTCTTACATTAAGGATGGTTGGTTGATAAAATTGACAATGAATGAATTTATTAAAGCAATTAATTTGGTTTTTAATAACACAATTTTTTCATTTGATAATAAATTTTATGAACAAAAATACGGATGTCCAATGGGGTCGCCTTTGTCACCGGTTATAGCTAATTTAGTTATGGAAAAGTTGGAAAGTATAGCCTTGTCAAAATTGCTTTTTGAACCAATGATATTTAAGAGATATGTTGATGATATCTTTACAATTGTTCCAGAAGTTTTTGTGGATGAAATGGTGGATGTTTTCAATTCTGTACATGACAGAATTAAATTTACAAGGGAGGTTGAAGTAAATAGTCAGTTAAGTTTTTTGGACGTTAATGTGATTAGATGTAGTAATAATAAGGTAAAACTTAATTGGTACAGAAAGCCTACTTGGTCAGGTAGGTTTTTAGATTTTAATTCACACCACCAATTCGGAAACAAAATTGGGGCATTGAGGGGTGTCATTGACAGAGCAATTAAATTGTCACATAAAGATTTTAGACAAAATAATTTACAGATAGTAAGAGAGACTTTTATTAATAATGGCTATCCAATTCAATTTATTAATAGATTGATTGCTGAGAGATTGTTTGAAATTTATAATACCGAAAATAGACATAGTGCAGGAATTGATTTTAACGGAGGCAAAATTATTGTCTTACCATATGTTCGAGGATTATCTGAAAGAATAAAAAGAAATTTTCGGAAATATAACATTCAAATTTTCTTTAAAAATCGCAATAATTTAAGTAGATTGTTTAATAATTGCAAAGATAAGGATGATTTATGCTTAAAATCAGGAGTTGTTTACAAGATTAATTGCATGGATTGTGATAAATACTATATTGGACAAACAGGTAGATATTTAAAAAAGAGAATTTATGAGCATAAATATAGTTTACGTAGCTCACATATTACTTCTGGTTTAAAAGAGCATTGTTTAAAGTTTTTACATTCTTTTGATTTTGTGAATGTGGATATTTTGGAACATGGTATTAATAATAAGTATAAACGGGAGAGTCTTGAAAGTATTCACATTTCCAAGAATCGAAATAATGTGAATTTAATGTTAGAGTCTGGTAGATTGGACAGTGTTTATCATTCCTTATTAAATTGATTGGTTTTGGACAATTTGTGTAGAGGGGGAATTTATATTTAATTTACGAAATTTGGTGGTGGGGATGAGTATATATAAATTAGAATATAAGGTTTAGATTAGTCCCTGATGAGGAGCCGTAGCGAGCTCGAAACGTTGGACAAGTCTTCAATTAGGTAAGGGTGTTGGGGACAGTCAGACTGCACTTTACTAACAAAGAATTTTTTCAGCTAATATTTTATTTTCAGATTAGTCTACGGGGGTGAATATAAACAAGGACAGTCTGACTGTCATTATCATTTTAATTTAATTTTTAATTTAATTTTTATTTTTAATTTTTATTTTTTATTTTTATTATTTATTATTTGTATTTCTTATTTTTTATTTTTTATTATTATTTTTATTTTTTATTTTTTAGTTTTTATTTTTATTTTATTTTTATTTTTATTTTTATTTTATTTTATTTTTGGTTGAAATTGATTGGACTGTAAGATCAATAAAAAATATTTATTAATTTGTATATGGGCAGTCGACAGAAGTACAATTCAATTGTTATAAAGTTAAATTGTTCTACTTTTTTTTATGGTTAATAATAATTGTAAATTTTACAATCTATATTTAGAACTTAAGAATTATTTCCACATTCTATGAAAATCAAATAAAAAAAATTTAAAGTAAATGTGAAATATAAATAATATTAAAATTTTATATTATTTAATTGAAATTTTTATATTAAATAATTGAAAGAATTTAAACTATAAAATAAAACTCAACAATCAGCCATTTTGAATAAATATTTTTTTTTATTAGATAAATTAGTTGCTTAGGGAATTTTTAAAATTCTATGTTAGATTATTAAAAAAAAAAAAACGGTTTTATACAAAAGAGCTTAATTACTTAATAGTAAACAAAATTGGAAAATAGTATTGAATAATTACTGATCACTCATAAATATTGTGAGAAAAGAGGTTTTGAAAAAAAATGATAAACTAAAGGATAAGATAACAAATAGATTAAGATATGATAGAGATAATAGAAATAAACTAACTAAAGATAATAAATAGATTAAGATAGATAAGAGATGATAGAAATAAAAATAATTAAAGAAATAGGATAAGATAATAAATAGATTAAGATAGATAATAAGAGAGATAGATGATAAACTAAAGGATAAGATAACAAATAGATTAAGATATGATGGAGATAATAGAAATAAACTAACTAAATATAATAAATAGATTAAGATAGATAAGAGATGATAGAAAAAAAATAATTAAAGAAATAGGATAGGGTACAGAATAAAGAAAAAAAAATGCTAAAGGCAATCGACTTTTCTTGTAAGTCCGGATTCGGCACGTCACGATCGCGGTCGGCCGTCGCCGGCAGCCGCCGAACTTTCCCCCCCTTTTTCCCTCCTTCTTCCCTGCGAGTAGCGAGACGGGGGCATTGCGTCGTTGGCCGCCTAACCGAGAGGTGAGAGATAGTGAGAAGAAAGTAAGAGAAGAAAATAAGAGAAAGTAAAAGAAGAAAGTAAGAGAAGAAAGTAAGAGAAAGTAAGAGAAAGTAAGAGAAGAAAGTAAGAGAAAGTAAGAGAAAGTAAGAGAAGAAAGTAAGAGAAAGTAAGAGAAAGTAAGAGAAGAAGCAAAGTAGAGGTAGAGAAAAAGGTAGGAAGAGAGAGAGAGAGAGAGAGTGAAGCAAGAAGAAGTAGAACGGGCAGAGCCGAGGAAGCCCAGCAGACAAGAAGGGGCAGCCATAAGGGCCGATAAGGTGAGCTGGAGAGAGAGAGACAGCAGGAGGGACGTCAAGGGCGGCTCCCATCACCGGCGCCTACTTCCACCCTCGAGGAGCGTAACGCCTGCCCGGATCAACGGACGTCAGCGGACCGCGGAGTATCCCGGTGAGCGGCGAGCATCCACTGCGTGTGTTTCCCCCCGTTTCTCCCTTGTGTCCCCTGTCCCCTCTTCCCATCCCTCGAACATCCTCCTCCGGGTTCGGTGGGCGCGTCGGGGCGCGGATCGCGGTCGGGGCGCGTCGAACGCGGGCACCCGGTTACGATAGGCGCGCATGAACTGTGAACCATCGTATAGTGTGAATCAAGTGGTGTTGAATAAAGAAAAGAAAAAAAGAGATGATTCCGCGTTGTTGCGTTCTTGTTTTTGATCTGAAGCCTTTCCCTTCCAGACCGGCGGGACCCCCTCTGCAGCAAAGGAGGTAAGTGAGTGAGAACTTTAAATTTTTTTTGTGTGTGTATGCGAACGAGAACACCCCGGTAGAGCGTAAAATTCGTTCTGAGTGATATATATATATATATGATTTTTACGCAAATTGAAAATAGTAATTATTTGATTGATTAAGTAGTATATATGTATGCTTCAATCATGTGTATAAATTTCTATTATATTTATTCCTGTGGACAAGGCTTTGAGCAGATAATTTTTTATTATGGGTGTTTTGCCATTCGTTCAATTCGTGCAAGTAGACGTAGGAGTAGTAGACCGTGAGCATGAAAACCTGCTTTTCTATAGGAGAAGCGCGGATATCCTCTATTGTTCGGAGTTTCCACTCCTGTGATTGGCCCGGAAAATTCGGGGGCTTGTGTTTCCCGCTGCAAGTGCTGGGACCGATAAGAATGGTATCTCTCTTTCTCTCACAGATGGCATTAGGTGTATCAAAAACTTACATTTTAAGTTTATAATATTATAATACTTCTTATATTTGTATAACCGTTTTTTTAAATATAATTATTCGGTTTTGTACATTTGTTTATAGTCGTGCAGTTCTTTCTATTTATTGCAATTTGATGATTGTTCAAGTTTTACATGATATTTGTTTGTATATTTTATTAATCGTACAACAATATTACTTTTATTATTACATATGTTCAATAAAATATACAGCTTATATTTCCAACATGAAGGTTATGTGCCTTTGTGCATCAATTAATAATTTTAGGTTTATATGTAATTGTGCATATTTTATTCGTGCTACAAATATTTACAGTACATATTTATTTTATATGTTTTATTTATTATATATATATATATATATATATATATATATATATATATATATATTTTATATAGTAATATAACTAAATAGTAATATATTTATATATTTTAAGATTTGTATATACGTATATTTGTATATTGTTTTGTTTATTATATATATATGTATGAGGCCTACGATGGCTCGATCGCTAGAGCGAAGAACTAGTAACTCGGTGATCCGAGTTCAAATCTCGGTCTCGGCCGATTGATACAGGCACCGCTGTAATTAATTACATGTGCTTTGTTTACAAACACATCGTAGACCTCCGTCGCTGATTAGCATCAATAATTGGAAGCATAAATAAAGCGACGTTAATTTACATAAAAAAATATATATATGTATATATATATATATATATATATTTAATATATATATATATAATATATAATAATAATAAATAATATATAATATATAATAATATATATATATATATATATATATATATATATATATTTAACATAGTAATATATCTATATAGTAATATATTTAATATTTTAAGATTTGTATATATCATTACGCATATAATATTTTTATTTATAATATCTTTTATTTACTTTTAAATTATATTTATTCGTTCCACACATATATATACACGCACATATATATATATTTATATATATATATATATATATATGTATAAATATATATAAAAATATATATAAATCCAACGTAAATACACCCATTTTACCATATTCACACATATTTAATGTGCATACACGTGTATTTGTTAATCATATTTTTGTTAACCTTTTATTTATTCACTAGGTACAATATTATTCATTTGTAAAGCATAGTTTAAATTGTATGATTTCGATTTTTGTATCAGGTATGTGAATAAGTCTTTCCCGTATTTTTTCAAATTTTGAGCCTTTATTGTGAAAAAATGGATACAAATGAATTATTGAAAGTATTGGCCATCGCTAGCTACAACTTTTTCCCATCTTTCTGGCAACATACGAATCCCGTTGCGAAAAATTCGACCGGTTTGGCCTTTTTTGGCTTCCTCGTAGGAATGGAAGTGCTGGTCAGCCAGGCCATGCGTTATCGATCTGAAGAGATGGTAATCAGACGGAGCAACGTCTGGACTATACGGCGGGTGGGCTAGGACTTGCCATTTGAGCGTTTCTAAGTATGTTTTCACCGGCGGTGCAACATGTGGGCGAGCATTGTCATGTTGCAAAATACCTTTGTCGTGCCTGTCGGAGTATTGTGGCCGTTTTTCTCGCAGTGCGCGGCTCAAACGCATCAATTGTCGTCGATAGACCTCGCCTGTGATCCTTTCATTCGGTTTCAGAAGCTCATAGTAAGCCACAACTAACTGGTCCCACCATATACAGAGCATAAGCTTGGCGCCATGAATATTTGGCTTGGCCGTCGATGATGATGCATGGCCGGATAGTCCCCATGATTTTCTTCGCCTCGGATTATCGTAACGTATCCACTTTTCATCGCCAGTCACGATACGATGCAGAAAACCCTTTCTTTTATGTCGCTGAAGCAGCTGTTCGCAAGTGAAAAAACGCCGTTCGACGTCTCTCAGCTTCAGTTCGTACGGCACCCAATTTCCTTGCTTTTGGATCATTCCCATGGCTTTCAAACGCTTGGAAATGGTTGTTCGGTCAACTCCCAATGCTTCAGCAAGTTCTTCTTGCGTTTGACAAGAATCTTCATCAAGCAAAGTCGCCAATTCTCGATCTTCAAAGATTTGCGGCCGCCCGGAACGCTCCTTGTCTTCCACGTCGAAATGACCGCTTTTGAAGCGTCGAAACCATCCGCGAACACTTGAATCATCGACACAACCTTCTCCATAAGCCTCCTGAAGCAATCGATGCGTCTCGGCAGCAGATTTCTTCAAATTGAACCAATAAAGTGAAACTTCCCGCAAATGACGTCGACTCGGCTCAAATTTCGACATTTTCACGATATCAAAAATGTATGATGCGAAAAAATTTTAACTAATGTGTTAGTATGGAATTGTTGACTTGTAAATAATCTTTGATTATGACATATGTAACCATTGAATACTCGCACAGTATTGGTGGCGCCATCTCTTACAAAAAACGGGAAAGACTTATTCACACTCCTAATATTTTATTTTATTTTGTAGTTTCTTATTTCGAGTCAAAAGATGAGAGAAAGTTCGTTGAAACCTCTCTAATCTGTTGACTCGGTTCGAAAATATGTAGGGGAGATAAGGATACATCGTACAGGTAAAAATAATAGTAGTCCCGCCAGATACTGCACTTAAAAAAACAGTGTGACGCAACTCGGCGCGTCGATGCCCTGCAGTATCTTATGGAAAATTTGTATTTTCCGTATAGGTTCGAACACCGTGCGTCGCCGCACAGAGCCAAGATCACAGTACCGGCCTGGCTTGGCTTTCGACCTGCCTCGATATTTCTTTTTCTTTTTTTTTTAATTTAATGGTGACGTAACACTCCCAGCGTAAAAACGATGGTTAAGGTATGAAAAAAACCGTTCTGCCTCAGTTATTTACAAATATATGGTTGGCATGGAAAAATATGTAGAGATTCAAGTGAAAGGAAATGTATAAAGTATTTCTCTGTGAGAATGTAGATATTATTCTTGTTATGGTTTCTCAATATTTCGACGTCATTATACGTACTTATTTCAAAGAAAACTCGCGGTTTATTTTCGGTCTGTGATTCTGGCATGGAGTTGAAAAGTGTGCAGCTTCGACATCCAATCGTTGGTTATTTGTCCTTTGATCATTTTTCTTTGATATCAATAGGCGCATAAGGCCAGTCCACACTGCTCCAAGTAGATTAAGCGACAATCCATAAACTTGATTAAGCGTGTAACCATTTATGAAAATGCTAATTAACATTTTTATTGCTTGTATTATGAATAAAATGATGCCAGCCGTAGTGATTGCGAAGGAGACGAGTTTTTGCCATACTCTTCCCCATATGAATTGCACTAGCTTCTCTACTGCGTTTTTATTTAGTAGCTTCGTCATGGTTCCTTCTTCTTCTTCTATTGCATGTCCGTTGATTTCCCTTGTCACATCATTGAGGTATGCTGCCTTTCCGACTCGGAACATGATGGATTCCCGAAGTCTTGCTAGATCATCCTGGGTATAGATTCCATCCGTGGCAAGATCTTGGGGACTTGTGTATTTCCAGGTAGGTTCAGAATGTGGTTTTAGGATAGCGGGACTGATTTCTGCTATAGGTTTACGTAGAATTTAGTACCATTGATCGCCTATTTGGTATGCTGCCGTAAGAGTGGGGTTGCATATAACTATAGTACCTTTGCTTTTGAGAATGTTTGTCCTAGGAGTCATGTTCAGTGTGGAATTTCCCTTTAAGACTGGTAGTTCTATATAACAATTCGAGCTATGATGTACCTTCACTTCCACTGGTATACACTTCACCAGGTGGATAACTTCTCCAGCTAAAACTGCCATGTAACCAGGACATTTCATTGGGTTGTACGCGAACTCGTCGGGAGCTTGAGTGGCGATAGCAATTGTGTTTTTAATAGTTTGGTTTTCTATGTTATAACGCTGAAAAACTACGTCTTGGTATAACTTTTTCACTTGGGTGCGTATATATTTCTCTACGTATACAAATTTTGAATTTAAATAGGTAAATAAATCTAAGTCTGCGGTGTTGGTTTTGTGTGATTTTACAAATGATTGTCTTCTGACTGTTTCAAAAATTACGAGTTTGGGGTGTTCCGTCCTTATTATTTTGTAACCGCAAAGGTATTCATGCCCTTTACTGGTAAGGGCAAATGTCACGTCTCGAGAGGAGAGGAAGTACACGATTTCTGCTCGAATTCAGGATCACTTATTTTTCGCGCGAGTCCTTCATTCAAAATACTAAATCTATTAAATTTACAAGCATCGTTAGGGATCGGTCTCGAAAACGTGTACCCTCCCTCCTGATCGATACAGTGTCCGCTAGAAAATGGGCATGCCATTCCAGATTTGAGGCGAATTATATTGCCGTCCAAATCTTCGTTACCCAGGCGATAGATGAGCGTTATTGTTGCTAGGGCCTGCACAACTACGGAATCCTATGATCCATACGGGTCGCTATAACCAACGCCATCATATTTGCCGTCAGTTTCGCATTGCCAGCTAACGTTAAACTATGGGACGAGGTTTGATTTACCTTTAAGTCCATGATTATGCGATTACCTATTGATAATGTGCCCGTTGTGTGTACGTTTTCGCAACTAGTCTGTCCTATTTCACGTATGTATTGGGCTTTGCTTCCACATACAGGTGATATATGTGAAAAAGCGCCGCAATAGAAAATCGTTCTTTCCATCTGAATTTTACATTTATATACTTTGGTTTCGGTGTATTTATTAAGTTGTAATAACTGGACGTATTAGTGTGTGACATTTACTTCATTATCTGGAATGGAACATTCTCCCACTTCTGTGAGTGCTACCGTAGTTATGTTGGCGTGCGGTGACCCACAGTCATAACCAATGATTGCTGATGCTGTTTGGGTAAGTGATAACAAATATACCATTACCAATAACATTTTCAAAAAAAATTTTTTTTTTTATAATTTTTTTTTATTTTCTTTCTCTGTAACAAAAATAAAATTAGTTTTCATGTTTCAAAGAAAAAATTTTCTTATCTCAATTACCCTAAAAATAGTATTAAAAATAGAAGTAGATCATAGGATAACGAAGTGGATGAAAGTAAATTGATGAAATGTATGGTTGTACTATGTAATTTTTAACACGGATCAGTTTCTAAAATTTTCCCTTTCCCCTTTCTTTTTATTGATGACTCATGGTTAATGTGCGATATGCTAAGTCTATTCGCGTGTACAATTTTGCTTCCTTTATTTATTTGAATCCGTATGTTATTTTTAGTTAGAACTTCTAATATTTTATGTGGCCCGGAGTAATGATTATTAAATTTACCAGGTTTCGGACCGGATAATAGAAATACATAGTCGTCTAGTTTGAAATTTCTAGGATTTAATTTTGTGTCATAATACTTTTTCGACTTCAGTTTGGACGAAACTAGACACTCATATGCAATTTTTTGTAAACCAATCAACCATGTTACCAAATCAATTAAATAGCCTTTATATGTCGGAAGTAAGTCTGCTTCTCTTAAGTGGTCACTTGAGGGTAATCGGACTAAACGTCCAAATACGAGTTCATAAGGGGTGTGTTTGGTAGTTTCTTGTACACAAGTTTTATAGTTAAGCATCGCCAAATCAAGCCAGCTATTCCATTCGTCCTCGTTTGTAGTATACTGTTTTAGGAATTCGCCTAAGGTGTGGTGTGATCGTTCCAGAGAGTCGTTGGATTGGGGGTGGAATGCTGTTGTACGTAATTTTTTTATTCTAAAGCGTTTTGCTACCCTATTCATCAGACTGATCAGAAAATTCGTACTTTGATCTGTGAGAATTATTTTTGGTGTCCCGAATATACAAATGAATCTTTTTATGAAAGCGTCAGCGATTGTTGTATACAGGGTATCCTTCAGTCGTATTCCCATGTAGAACTTTGTGAACTGGTCTTGAATGGTGAGGATGTATTCGTTGCCGTTTCTTGTGCGTTTCAACGGTCCTATGACGTCTAAGGCTATCTTTTGTAAAGGCACACCGGGTGTGTCCATAATTATCATGGGTTATTTGGTTTTCAACCGGACTAATTTTTTTAATTGACAATCCAAGCACTCTTGTATTCTACGTTGAACGTAGTCCTTTACGTTTTCCCAACAGTATTTTTGTCTTATTCTGTTATAGGTTTTGGACACACCTCTATGTCCACGTATAGGAGATTTATGTAGTTCGCAAAATACTTCGTCTCTCTTACTCTCATGCACGTATTTTAAGGTATTGGTACAATCAGAATCTTCATATGTGAATTGTCGAATACTCATTTTAGTTGTTCATATACATGTTTCCATTTTAGATTTTCTATGGATTTGGACTTTTCGATGCTTATGAGGGTTTCTTTCTCCTTTCTCAAAAGTTTTCTTAGCGTGGTTAGTGTTTGGTATATGTTTCTCTCTATTGTGCCAAGGTACGCAGGTTGTTCTCCTTTAATACATAGAGTAAAATCATTTTTACACCTTTTACCTTTGACTCTTTGGACCTCTTCTATATTCATCATATTTAAGTTTAATTTGTGCGATTCTAACACATTTTTGGCGCCCTCATCACAAGGCTGTCCTCTATTATCATCAAAAAGGATCAAATTATCCTTTCGGTGGCATAGTGATTCGTTTGTTTCGATTAATTGATTATATCCGGGTTGCGCTATGTTTCTTATTTCCTCCTTGTCAGAAAAGGCTGATTCTTCTGATTGCAGGGAGCGAATTGAATTAGCGTTTGTATCTCGTGGCGCTGGAATTTGTGGAAGGGCTGCTGATTCGGCTTGAAATTCTTCCTCTTCCTCTAGTTCGCTCTCAGCATAGTTTGCCGTGGTTTGTTTAACCTTCCTCGTGGGCTGTTTACTACAGGTAGGTTTCCTATACCTTTTTATTTGCAGTTCTAGTCGTGTCTTTTCCTTGGTCGTTTTCTTGGGTCTCCCTCTTTTTCGTGGGGATGTCTCTTCTGTAGGAGGTTGTTTGGTTTGTATGCTAAGATTTAACTTATTGGCGAGAGCCGGAATGGTTTCGTGAATACGACCGGAACGTGTGACAACGTTTGTTGCTATTATATTTGGTGGATTGCGAGACAAAGTATCTGCGTTTAAATTAAGCTTCCCTGGTTTATACAGGACTGTATAGTCGTATTCAGATAGATTATAGCGCCATTTCTGTACGCGAGTGTTTAGGTCTGCTGTTTTGAACCATACGAGTGGTTGATGGTCCGCTATGATCGTGATTTTCCTACCGTAAACATATGATCGGAATGCTTTTACACAGTGTAGTATAGCTAATGCTTTCTTTTCATATACCTCATACTTTAATTCTGCATCGCGTAACATGCGCGAAGTGTATGCAATGGGTCTGTCCTTTCCAACTTCCCCTTGCAACAAAACGCCTCCTACAGCGTATCCTGATGCGTCTATAGTTATATTAAATGGTCGTGAAATCGGGAAACTGTAACAAGGGTGCGTTACACAGTATTTCTTTTAATGTCTGGAACACATTTTCCGTCTTATCTGACCATTGGAATGCAGTATCCTTTTGCAAAAGCTTAGTCCGTGGTTTTGATATCGTAGCGAAGTTGTCTATGAACCGGCGATAATACCCAGCTAGACCAAGAAATTGTCTAACGTTCTTCACGTTTTTGGGAGGGGAAAGCCTTTTACAGCCTCTATCTTTTTTGGGTCTGAACTGAGTCCCTTTTCGCTCAGTCGGTGTCCTAGATAGTTGACTTCTCTCTTCAAGAATTCGCATTTGTCGAACTGTAATTTCAATCCTGCTCGTCTGAGTCTGTCTAACAATAAATTCATTTTTTCGTCATGTTCTTCTAATGTATTGGCATATACGACGATGTCGTCCAAATATACAAAGAGTTTAATGCCTTGCAATCCTTTTACAAGACTATCCATTAGTCTTTGAAACGTCGTAGGTGTATTTTTGAGTCCGAAAGGCATCCTAATGAACTCGTAATGACCAAATGGGGTGCTGAATGCAGTTTTATGGGCATCCCTCGGATCCATTTTTATTTTATGAAATCCTGACGCAAGATCTAGTACCGTGTAAAATTTTGCTCCACCTACTTGATCGTATATTTCAGTTACATTAGGTAAAGGGTAGGCATCACTTATAGTTTTATCATTAAGGGCTCGGAAATCGAGCACCATACGCCATCTAGGGGGGCCTTCAGAATCTGCTCGCTTAGGAACGATCCATAAAGGACTATTCCAAAGGGAGTTTGAATCTCTTATTACTCCAGTGGCTAATAGATCATTGACCTGTTTGTTGATTTCGCTCTTTAACGTATGGGGGCATTTATACCGTTTGGTATTAATGGAATCGTCGTCACTTGTTTTTATTCTATGCATGACAATTTCGGTACCCGGTAATGAATCTCCAGGCAAGAAAAAGACGTCACGATTTTTTTTAACCAAGGTCTGTACATATTCTTTTTTCATAGTATTAAGGTGTTCAATACGAACTAGTTCTCGTATGGAGGAGGTTTGTGCATACATTAGGTATTTCACTGGAGATCCTGTAGTTTCTGAGTCTGAACCCTGGGGATCCATGTCTTGATCCTCCGATGCGTTTTCTTGCGTTTTCTTGTATATAAAGTTTTGGTAACCATACTCTCGTCGTCGTAGTAATGATTTAGGAATCGATCAGTTTCGTCACCGATATATGACATTGATTCGTTTAATTCCTGATCATCGTAGTCGATTTCATTGTCGCTGCTCTGATCGTCGGTTGACGCGTTCGCGTATACTGAAGCAGGTAAGATTTCGTTTCTTTTTCCTTTCGAATTCCGTTCTTGTGCCTCAAGTAATTTTGAGGAAGAAATAAATTCAATAGTTTGATTTGATGTAGGTAACTCCAATTGTTTAGTTTCGTAATTTATTATTACGTGGGCGTCGTTCAAATAACGGACTCCTAAGATAGCGGAGTACGGAATTGGAAAATTGTCGGGTATCACATGAAAATATGGAATCCCGCCCGTTACCTTGATTTTTACGGTTCCTAACGTCGAAAACTGTTGTTCGCCCTAGCCCGTTAAATGTGCCGTTTGTGATTCATCAATTTCAAAGTGTGTCGGTATCGTTACCCTTTTTACTAAGTTTCCATCTGATCCCGTATCGATCAGGAATCTACAGACTCCTCCGTTCAGATTTCTGGTAGTTAATGTCGGGAGTAATTCCTTGTCCTTTTCGATTTGTATATTAATGATGAATTCAGGTTTCTGTAAACATTGGTTGCCTAAAGTTAATTCTATTGTTTGAACGCCTATCATCAGTTTTTTTACTCGAAAATCAATTCTTGCGTTGTTCTCGAATAATTATTCTGAACCTATTATTCCGTTCAATGGGATTGGGGAATCATCTGGAGTGATTAAAAATTCGGTTGGTTGACCAGCGATCTTGAAGTATACAACCCCCAGCCTAACTTCCTTAGTATTTCCTACACCGATAAGGGTGTATATTTTACTTTTATCTATGTAAGCTCCCTTTGGTATTACGCTTCTTCTAATGGTATTGACTTCTGATCCACTATCTACCATAAAAGTAAGGGCGCATTCTTCGCTGAATCGAACGTTAACACATGGTATATTCTTTATTATTGTGTTTCCGATGGAATTAACTCGCCTAGGATTTTCGTCAATTGGGTTGTGTTGGTTGAGCGCATAGGTGATATGGGAATCCCCTCGTTCGCGCTCGGTGTTCGGAGACTCTGACCATTTCCCTGATTGTATTGCCTTTTTCGGCATTCTGATATCGTGTGACCTACGTTTTTGCAGTAGGCGCAGATAGCTCTATTGGATGTATCGGAGTTCATTGGCGCTGCGTCACGGGTTCTGCAGTTTGTGTACGTGTGCCCCAAACGTCCGCACTTCTGGCATTTGAGTTGATGTTGAGATGCTGACTGACTTGCTCGACAATAATTAGCCGTATGCCCTGGTTTATTACACAGTTGACATATTATTGATGGTACTCGATAATTGTTCTTACAATCTCGGGCGGTATGGCCTGGTTTATTGCAGGTTGGACATTTAAGAAGAGAACGACACTGGACAGCAGTGTGGTTTGCCCTGTTACAGATTTGACATATTAATATTCGATCTGTGTTAGCCCTCCTGCGACATATCGAAGCTGTATGACCCACTATCCCACAATAAGTACAGGGGGGTCCTTAGGAATGGATTCTTCGGTCAATCCGCAGACCTGCATCGGTCGTCTATTAATGATTGGTTTCGGTAAATAAGTTTCTCTCTCGTTTAGTATTTTATTCCTCTTCAGCTCATTTTCTGCGGCTATGGCGTTTTTGAAAAGTTTGTCGAGTATTGCGATTTGTTTTACACAATGGAGTAAGTCAGATCTTAATCCAGCCCGAAAACAATCTATAATGTAGCTATAGATAGTAGCTTTATAGGCTGCCGTGGGAGCGGCGCGAGTCGTACGCTTATTGATTTCATAAATTTCAGATGCTATGTTTTTTAATCGATTAGCATAAGATAGTACCGTTTCATTTTTCCTCTGATATTCTATGCTTAATTCTCCTATCAACTGAGACTGAGAATGCTTCTCGGAGATGCTCCTTAAGTTCTGTTGCAATTTTGCTCCAGATGCTGCTCTTCTTGCTTCTCCTATCAGACGACTTTTTAAATACAGAGTGAATTTTTCCTCTAAAACGGGGTCGAAGTACTCGAAGAAATGTTGGAGCTCATATTATGTACCGTCGAATTCTGGTACTACCCTTGCGGCATCCTTTAATGATATTGCGTGTTCTGCCATGACTCTTATTTTGCGTTTCACGAGAGTTGATTTGCCTGGGTGAACACTCAATTGGAAATAATTGGTTGATTGATCGGAGGGGCTGAGTGTTCCAAGGAGTGTGTCTTGGAGACTCCCTCATTACGTTGTTCTATCCTCAATATCGGTATCTATGGGAGATTGTATACGAGAAGGTAGATCTGATTGGATAGGATTATTAGTGAGTAATGAGTCGCTCAATGAGAGTTTGAACGGAGTGGAGTCGAATTTTTGTAGGTCGGTTATCCTTCCTTTTATTGCTGTTGAGGGCTGTGCCTGAGGTACAGGTGTCCTAGGTGGAATGTTTTCTGTGTCCCACAGGATCTTTGATCGTGTCTTAAAAGCCTGTTTCTCCTCAAAGAGCCTTTGTTCTCTATCTTCTTTTCTTTCCTGTTTTCTAGATTTTAAATTCTCCTCCAATCATTTAGCTTATTTTTAGCTTTCACTTCTTGTCAATGGCATGAGCCTCTATTCCGAAAAAGAAATTCGTGTAAATGTCTTTTCTGGGCTTTGTATAGCTTCAGTGCTTTCAGTTTGCGTAATGTATCGTTGCTTTAACTACGATAGGTATAATTATTTGTCAGCTCCTTTCGTCTTTTTCTTTACTTAATAAGGCAACGAAACGTTGATTTTTTTGTTTGAATTGATTATTATTCCAATTCATTTGTAATGAGTAGATCGATTTTCATTTAAGAATCTTTTGAATTTTCTTTTTTTGTCAAGGTTGGGGTTATTTATGACAGAAGGGTATAATTTTTATCATTTTATGGTTGAGTGGTTTATTATTTATTGTTTTTTAGCAACTTCAAATTGATAAAATTTGATTCTTTTATTATCAATAAAACCTTTCTAAATTATGAGTCACTGAATTAACAGACTAGGAGTACTCCATATATAACTCTGTGACATCAACTATTTAGAAATAGAAATAATAATTAAATGTTCTAACGAATAGTTGATTATTAAAATGTAAACATATCAATTTAAAATTAACCAATATGTTAAGTAGTAACTTTAATTATTTGTTTATTATTTTTATTAAGTATTGAAACTTATGATATAATTTGATTTATTTTATTTTATTTAAGAATTATATAATTATTATTTATTATTATTATTCTAATTTTGTGAAGTTAGAGAAAACATTTTACAATAATTTTCTTTTAATTGTTAATTATTTTAATTTCTTGTTAATTTAAATAATATATTTTTTTATTAATTTTCGAGTTATTATTACCTTATTATTTATTTGTTTATTAATTTATTTATTATTTGCTATTTTGTTATTTATAAATTGTTGTGTTATTTTATTTTGTTTTTTTTTTTTCATTTATATATAATGACAGTGCCTTTGAACCAATCGGATTGATTTATATAAGTTTTCCTTGATTTTGACTTATTATATTTGTAGATGTGTTAAAAATTATAGATAAGTATGAAACTAGTAGCGACTTACTTGACGAGTTTTAAAATTATAGAGCGCGTCGTACTATCAGTGCCCGGTAGGTGCGCTGATGATGGTTTTACGCAGTTCGTGCTTGACGTCGTATTGTTGATGATGAGTGTGTATCTCTAGCTTGATTTTTCTGTGATTTTCCTTTCTAGTACAGTTGAGGGAGCTCAGCGTCGTTACAGTTTGCTGTACAAGTTTTTTTTCAAGGGATTGGTTGCAGAGGCAAAAATTATCAGATAAGTGTTTTTCCTATTTATTTTATTTTCTCGATACTTTTTCTATTTTCTTAATAGTACAAACGACGAAGTGGCGTGACATGTGTTAACATAACCTGTATATTTAATGTTTGTTCATTTCTTTTTTTTGTAGTGGATGTGGATATTTGTATACAACTATTCACTAATTATTTTATTAATAAGTGTGTAATTAATATCTTTGTGTAATATTTGTTTCCAGGATTTTGAAGGATGGAGACTGAATACTTTTACTTGTCTTACAGCAAAAGGTAAGGTACTATATATATATATATATATATATATATATATATTTATTTATTTATTTACAGCAAATAAATAGACATAATATATATTAAAACAATTGAATTGTACTTTTGTCGACTGCCCATATACAAATTAATAAATATTTTTTTATTGGTCTTATAGTCCAATCAATTCAATCTAAAAATAAAATAAAAATAAAAAAAAAATAAAAATAAAAAAAAAAAAATAAAAATAAAATAAAAATTAAAAATAAAAATTAAATTAAAAATTAAATTAAAATTATAATGGCAGTCAGACTGTCCTTGTTTACAAAAGAGAATTTATGAGCATAAAAATAGTTTACGTAGCTCACATATTACTTCTGGTTTAAAAGAGCATTGTTTAAAGTTTTTACATTCTTTTGATTTTGTGAATGTGGATATTTTGGAACATGATATTAATAATAAGTATAAACGGGAGAGTCTTGAAAGTATTCACATTTCCAGGACTCGAAATAATGTGAATTTAATGTTAGAGTCTGGTAGATTGGACAGTGTTTATCATTCCTTATTAAATTGATTGGTTTTGGACAATTTGTGTAGAGGGGGAATTTATATTTAATTTACTGAATTTGGTGGTGGGGATGGGTATATATAGATTAGAAGATAAGGTTTAGATTAGTCCCTGATGAGGAGCCGTAGCGAGCTCGAAACGTTGGACAAGTCTTCAATGAGATAAGGGTGTTGGGGTCAGTCAGACTGCACTTTACTCACAAAGAATTTTTTCAGCTAATATTTTATTTTCAGATTAGTCTACGGGGGTGAATGTAAACAAGGACAGTCTGACTGTCATTATAATTTTAATTTAATTTTTAATTTAATTTTTATTTTTAATTTTTATTTTATTTTTATTTTTTTATTTTTTTTTTTATTTTTATTTTATTTTTAGATTGAATTGATTGGACTGTAAGACCAATAAAAAAATATTTATTAATTAATAATATATATTAAGTTGTTTTCCTGATTCTTAAATAAGTTTAAAATAATTTTTATTGGTTAATTATTTCTATTTATTTGCTGTAAATATACATAATAGTTTTTTTTTACGTTATTTAACGTTGCTCTACTTATGCTTCCATATATCGGTGCTAATCAGCGACGGAGGTCTACGATGTGTTTATAAAGAAAGTACATGTAAATTATTACAGCGGTACTTGTGTCAATTGGCCGAGACCGGGATTTGAACTCCGATCACCAAGTTACTAGTCCTTCGCTCTAGCGATCGAGCCATCGTAGACCTCATATACATAATAGTGATACAATTATTTATACGTTTGTTTTTTTTTCCCAGGCTTGTTGTCTCCTGAAGCGAAGGACTTCCTTTGGCCTTGTATATTATTTACATATGCAGTCAAGGCAATCCTCAGTGGGCAAACTACGTTCCTCATAACATTTGGAACAGGAACTGTCTGCTTGTACTTCAATGATTTTATCAATTGAGAGTGCAGAATAGTGTTGCTGCACCTCTATGTCGCCTAAAGTGCCTTTAATGCCATACAGTACTCTCAACTGGTTGGTGTCGAGCTCCCTGGTTAAAATTTTGGGAATTTTATAATTTTTCCTGCAGCATGCTGGGCATTTCTCTTTGATTTTCCCACTAAGACAGTGAACACAGAGCATCCTGATGAATAACTGCTGTCACTCCTCAATGGTAAATAACTTGCACGTTTTACCGAAAGCTGCTTTAATATTTGCTGTACATTATTCTAAGAGTGTTTCGTTCTTAAGAACTTCCAGGCGATTTTTCTCCTTTTTCCTAATCTGCCTTCGCTTCTTCTGTGAAGGTCTGTTTTTTGGTTTACGTGTCTCATAACCTGAGTTCTCAACTTGATTTGGAAGAAAGAAGAAATATAGAAAGTTATTATGTGTTCCCCTTTTTTTTAAATTTATTTATTAATATTATATAATGTTATTATACACAGATATATACACTGGAATATGATACATCATGTACGTGTACAAAATAAATGAGTAAAAAAAGAAAAATTAATGTATTATATATGTGTACAATATACAACATATATTGGCTTAAAATGCACTATATACACGTATATATATATCATATGTTTTAAGTGTATGGATTTGTTTATTTTGATATTATTTCATTTTTTTTATAAGAACTTTTTCATTTCCTTTTTTTTATGGAAATTGTGACGTCGGAGTCGAAACTCTTCCCTCACGTGAGCTTTTTACCAGCCTTTCCAAGATTTTATCTTTTTGGCATTCGAGCCTAGAGTTGCCTCCAGTAGCTCGGGACCTTGCGAGTGTGAGCAGCAATCGCACTAGCGGAGAAGTTGGGGAAGTTTAATTACTGCCCCTATGCTCTTTGTGTAAGTCAGAGGCCAATGGCTTATATGTAGGTATAAACTGCTTCTCTTGCGAAAAAGAGCCTATTCCTGCCTCGGCCTTCCAACTTACTTCCCTAGTGTTAATTTTAATTTCAATAAGGAAAGGATAGAATGGGGCATGTATAGTCCTTCCTTTTGTAAGGAGGACCAAATCACTTCCCCGGACAGGAAATAGATTAAAGGTGAGAAAAAAGAAAATAAATAAGAGTAAAAGTTTAGTTTACTTTTTTAAGGTTTATTTTTCCTTTATGTCCTTTACAGGTAACTCCTGCTGCCTGTGCCTAGAGAGAGAGAGAGAGAGGTAGATAGTCCTGTTGGAACTGTAATGCTTGGTAGAGCTGGGTTGGGGGTTTTGGGGATTTAGATTTCGGTCATAATATTTTTTGATTTAAATTTGGATGAGACTAAATACTCGTATGCAATTTTTTGTAGACCGTTTAGTCGCGTTACTAAGTCAATTAAGTATCCTTTATATGTCGGGAGTAGATCCGCCTCTCTTAATGGGTCGGTCGAGGGTAGTCTTGCTAAACGTCCGAATACGAGTTCATAAGGGGTATGCTTGGTACTTTCTTGCACACAGGTATTGTAGTTAAGCATCGCCAAATCAAGCCAGTTATCCCATTCGTCGTCGTTTGTCGTATATTGCTTCAAGAATTCGCCTAAGGCATGGTGTGAGCGTTCTAAGGAGCCATTGGATTGGGGATGAAATGCCGTTGTTCGTAACTTTTTTATTTTAAAACGTTTAGCTATTATATTCATCAGGCTGCTCAAGGAATTCGTACCTTGGTCTGTGAGAATCACTTTTGGTGTTCCGAATATGCAAATAAATCTTTTTATGAAGGCGTCGGCAATTGTTGTAGACAGGGTGTTTTGCAGTGGTATTCCCATACAGAACTTGGTGAATTGGTCTTGAATAGTGAGAATGTATTCATGCCATTCTTCGTTCGTTTTAATGGCCCTACTACGTCTAAGGCCACCTTTTATAAGGGTACACCAGGTGTGTCTGTAATTATCATTGGTTGTTTGGTTTTCAGTCGAACCAATTTTTTCAATTGACATTCCAAGCACTGTTGAATTCTGCGTTGGACGTCATCCTTCAGATTTTCCCAAAAGTATTTTTGTCTTATTCTATTGTAAGTTTTAGATACACCCCTATGTCCACCTATGGGAGATTTATGTAGCTCGACGAATATTTCGTTCCTTTTCTCCATTGGCACATATTTCAAAGTATCAGTACAAATCAGAACCTTCACATCTGAGTCATTGAAGACTATTTTTAATTATTCGAGTACGTGTTGCCATTCTAGGTTTTCTATAGCCTTACATTTTGCAATGCTCACGATAGTTTCCCCTATCTTCACCAAGAGCTTTTTTAGCGTGACTAGGGTTTAGGGTTTTATAAATATTTTGCTGAATTGTCCCTAGTGATACAGGTTGTTCTCCTCTGATACACAGAAAGAAGTAGTTTTTGCACCTTTTTCTTTTGATTTGTTGGACATCTCCCAAGTCCATCGGAGTTAGCTTTATTCTATGTGATTCTAATAATTTTTTCGTGTCATTATCGCAAGGTTATCCTCTAGTATCGACAAAAAGAACCAAATTATCCTTTCTATGGCAGAGTAGTGACTCTTTTGTTTCTATTACTTGGCTGTATCCAGGGTGCATTTTGATTCTTTCCCCTTCTTCGTCGAAAGGGTCTAATTCTTCTGATTCTAATGAAGAAATGGAGTTTGCATAAGGTTGTTTAGGAGCAAAAGTTTGTGAGAAAGCGACTGGTTCAGCCTCAAATTCTTCTTCTTCTTCCAATTCGCTTTCAGCATAGTTTGGTGCCGATTGTGTGACATTTCGAACCGGACGCTTACTGTGGTCTGGTAGGTTATCCTTTCTCTCGTTAGATCCTTGTTGTGGTAGATCTTTTGTGTCCTTTTTCGGTCTACCTCTTTTCCGAGGAGGTTTTCCCTCCGCAGGTTTTTGCTCAACTGGCTTACTAGTTTTTTGTTTCCATAGCCGAGAAATTGGTTCGAGGTTACGACCCGAACGAGTGACTACGTTTGTGGCCATTGTATCTGGTGGGTTGCGGGATAAGGCATCCGCATAGGAGTTTAATTTCCCTGGTTTATAGAGAACTGTATAGTCGTACTCAAACAATTTAAAGCGCCATTTTTGTACGCGTGTGTTCAGGTCAGCGGTTTTGAACCATATTAATGGCTGATGGTCCGTTATGCTCGTAATTTTTTTACCATAAACGGAAGACCGGAATGCTTTCACACTGTGTATAATGGCTAATGCTTCCTTTTCATACACTTCATAGTTTAATTCGGCGTTAGGCAGTACTCGTGAAGTGTACGCAATAGGTCTGTCCTTTCCGATCTCTCCTTGCGACAAAACACCTCCTACAGCGTATCCAGATGTGTCTGTAGTTATTTTAAATGGTTGTGTGAGGTCGGGGAATTGTAGCAAGGGTGCATTGCATAGTATTATCTTTAATCTTTGAAATGCATTTTCCGTTTTATCGGATCACTGGAATGTGATATCTTTTTGCAAAAGTTTAGTTAAAGGTTTCGATATCGCCGCAAAATTTTCTATAAATCGGCGATAATAACCGGTTAAACCAAGGAATTGTCTGACATTCTTCACATTCTTGGGGTGTGGAAAATTTTTTACGGCTTCAATATTTTTGGGATCCGGACTCAGTCCTTGATCACTGAGCCGATGTCCTAAATAGTTTACCTCTCTTTTTAAAAATTCGCACTTGTCGAATTGTAATTTTAGTCCAGCTCCTCGGAGTCTGTCTAATAATAGCTTTATTTTTTCGTCGTGCTCCTCTAGGGTGTTGGCGTACATGACGATGTCATCTAAATATACGAAGAGTTTGATACCTTGCAGTCCCTTTCGAAGACTATCCATTAACCTTTGAAACGTTGCGGGTGCATTTTTAAGACCGAAAGGCATTCTAACGAATTCCTAATGTCCAAAGGGGATACTAAATGCCGTTTTATATGCGTCCTTCGGATCCATTTTGATTTGATGAAATCCTGATGCGAGGTCAAGTACTGTGTAATACTTGGCGCCTCCTACCTGGTCAAATATCTCGGTTATATTAGGCAGGGGGTAGGCGTCACTAATAGTTTTGTAATTTAGAGCCCTGAAGTCGAGCACCATACGCCATCTAGGACGACCTTCCGAGTCTGTACGCTTGGGAACGATCCATAAAGGGCTGTTCCAAGGAGAGTTTGAATCTTTTATTATGCCCGTGGCTAGGAGATCGTTTACTTGTCTGTCCCCTTTTAATGTATGGGGGAATTTGTATTGTTTAATATTAATGGGTTCATCATCGACGATTTGTGACGTATGGTATACGTCACTTAAGTTACTAAATAATCTGAAAAAAAGAAAGTTGAACTGTTCTATTAATGATTATTTCAAATAGCATAATCGTCAGATACACTAGATGGAAAATCGGAGACATCTGGTATTTCCATAGAATGTGTCATTCCCGAATTTATATTAAATACCATCATTCGACGATTGCAGGACCATTAAAGTGCATATTTCACTGATTATAAAGAATGTGTCTGCCATTACTGGAGTAATATTATAACTTTCACAAATGACAATTTTGATCTGTCCTGTCGAAGGTTGGATATTAACTTCATTATAAAAGTTCGTGAGTATAGAGCCGGGGTCTTTAATGCTAATTCACAAATAATGGTTTGTATATGTTTGACTGAATCACAATTTTCCTCAATATAAAATTTCCAGAAAGTCAAATAAGAAGAAATCTTGTTTCTATTTTATTTGTGGCTTTTACTTGAATTTACTTACATGCTTTTTTAAGATTTGATCCGTATTCTTCTTTTTATTTTCCTCATTCAAGTTGAGGCACATTCTGAGTCGCAATTTTTAAAGCCTCGTTCGGACTTAAATCTGTGTAAGTTGTGGAATCTGTGGAAAATCTGTGCAAGTATAAATTTCTACTCTTTTGTCATATTTTATATTATTCTATCTTTTATTCCTTCAATAAAAAGAAAATGAATAATTATAATCTTTTTGGAATTATAAAAGCAATAAGGGATCTGTAATCATATAATTTGATACATGAGATCTATTGATAACCAAGTTAAATAAACAATTTGAAAAATTTACATCTTTGTTTCAAGGCATTTAATAGTTCTCGCGTAGTTCTTTTATTGAATATATTAATAATTCGAACATATTTCTAGTTCTTTTTGAGTTTATCTTCATGAAGTTTTCGTTATTTTTTCTAAATTTCGCTAACAACCAAACATATTATTATTACGACATTATTTTCTGATCTAGTAAGTAAATTGATGGTATTCTATAAGTAATACAAAAAGTTTATAACAATATTAAAATTGTGTAGAGTGTAATAATAATATAATTTAAATGGCATTAATATATTTTATTATAAACCTGAATTGATGAAAACCTGAAAACCTGAAAACCTGAAACATGAAAAATGAATGTCAATTCAAAAGCTTTAATTATTGAAAATAATCTCCCTTAATTTTCTATTAAAAACAATAAAATTAAATTCACAGAATAAGTAATTACAATTAATAACATTTTAGAAGCTCTTGTATCTAAATATGCTAATGTTAACGCATGATTTACTAGAAACTGCACTAGGGATATCGATTTTAAAAACTAAAAAATGTACTTATGATGTCTGTTGTGTAGACTGCAAAACTGAAAAAAAAATTGTTAATAATGTGACGTATGGTATACGTCACTTAAGTTACTAAATAATCTAAAAAAAAAGAAAGATGGTTAAATCAAACATACTTAAATTAAATGATTTTATTAGAAATATAATAAACAATTTAAGTTATCAAACCAATTTGAGGTTAACACTCATATGAAGTGTTGTTGTTAGGTGCAAGACTTCTTTCCGATGATATACTAGAGATGCACGATGAAACGACACACAGACTAATCACATATAATGTGCGAGTTGCGCAGTAGTGCTCGCTAACGTAGGCGGCGAGGTGGAGAGCGGAACGGAAAAAGGACTACCAGAATGTTACAAATGAATAGAATATGCATTTCAGGCATTAAAGGAAAAAAAAGAGATGTATAGAAATGTCGTTGCGCGTCCGGTAGATGGCCGATAGTAGTGGAGACCCTTCTTACCGACATCAAATGAATTAATTACATTCGCGCGCGAAATTCAAATGAATAAATGAAAGGGCCCATTAATTACTCCAATCAGGATTTATAGAAAGGAAGCGGAACCGGATTAAGACTTATGTAGTAAAGGTGGGAACCAATACCTGTTTGATAAATTAATAAATGAGAGTGTTTAATAAATTTAATAAGGTAATTGGTGCCCGCCAAGAAATAATAAATTGGCGGTATTTGAAGTAAGAGGGGATGTTAATTTTTGTGGAGAGATCAGTTGATTTCTGACTCTTCTAGAGATTAGAAGAAATTAAACTTCCTTCTTTCGTGAGGTTCTCTCTTAGTTTTTCTTTTTGAGAATTTTCAAGTTGTGGGGTGTTATTTAAATAGCAGTGGTGAGTGGGGATTAATAGGAAACGATTGTATAAAAGAAAAGTGAAATTTTAGTAGTAGTGTGAAGAAAGAAAGAAATAGGGAGAGAAAGAGAGAGAGAGAGAGAGAAAAAAAAATTCAGAAGTGAGGAAGTAAGATTTGGAAAATAAGATTGAGGAAGTAAAGTGGAAATAAAATTAAAGAACACGATCAACTGGAGATATAAAAATATATAAGATTAACAGAATTTTCGCTAAAAACTTGGTGAAACATGTTTGAATATTATATAAAATAATAAAATCGACACTTGGTTAGTTTCACAAAAATTATTTTTATTCAATCGGCAGCTGTTTCGGCGGTTAAGCCATTTTCAAGATCTTATACAGATGTGAAATCATAATACAAAAGAAGTTTATATATAAAGAGAACAACGGTAATATTATTCGGTAAAGTGGGGGTAACAGTAAGTGGGGAAAATTACATATTAGGATAACGGTAAATCGGATTATAAGGTAATTAAAGGTAATTAAATTTTGAGGCAAGGTTTAGAAAAGGAGAAATAACAAAATTCGTCATATCATTAGTGACATTTTTGTTATTATTTAAAGCTTTCTTAATTTCCATAATTTCTAAACTATCTAATCTTTTACTTTTGTTAATATTATGTAATAGTTTGTAATTATTAATGTCTAATTGATGATAATTATTAATACAATGTTCAGAAAAACCTCTGGTATTTTTATTAAACTTTATCGAATTTATATGTTCTTTAATTCTAGTTTGAGTTGAACGGCCTGTTTGACCTATGTAAATTGCATCACAGTCTAGACAAGAGATTTCATAGACACCACTTTTTTGGAAGTTTCTGTTTTTTCTTTATTGTTAACTAATAATCTTTTAAGATTATTTTTATTTAAATTAATTGTGTGGATATCTAATTGTTTTAGGTAATTACAAACTTTTAAACTTACAACTGGTACATGATTAATATAACAATATGTATCATTTTTTGTTTTTGTACATGCATAAAAATGTTTTTAAAGTAATCTAAACCGTTTTTTTGACTAATAAATTGTCTAGTAGTAAGTAATATTTGTTGTTAAATCTAAAATAACTTTGTTTTAAACAAATATTTAATAAAAGTAAAATATCTTCTTATTTAGTATTTGATAAATCAATATTATTGTGTAACATTTTTGTTATAATATTAAATACAATTTTTGTTGGAATAGAAGGGAATAAATTGATCACGTCAAAAGAAATCAATTTTGAATGAATTCGGCAAAGGAGAGGGGCGGTTCGCGGAATAAAAAGACAGAATATTTAAAATCGAATCGGATTTAATGTCCCGTTAGCTTACACTACGTGTGCGCTAAGGCGCGTCGAGCGCAGACCGAGGATCGCCGAGGCGACAGCGCGCGCGGAGCTAGGGAAGAGAGAGAGAGAGAGAGAGAAAAGGGGCTGCCACTTACAGCGAGTCGAAGGTGCGCTCGTTGACCCCGCAGCACGTCCTCGTTCAGCAGTAGCACCTTTCTTCACCGGGAGAGGTGGCGACTTCGCAGTCCGGAAACGCCGGGATGGGGCGGTTATTCCGCGGAGACGGGATCGGGCGACAAGTTTGTCCGCTCGGACTCGTCCTCAGTGCGTGTGCACTACACGCACATACAATGGAATCCGTGGCACAAACACGCGCGTCCGATCGTGTACACTCTCCGAAGAAGAGGTACGTCGCGAGGGGAAACACGTGGAGCACGAGGCGTGTTCCCGTAAACAATGCACCACGACACCGAAAGGAAAAAACAAGTGCCTGAAGCGAAAGCCGGCTAAAAATGCGTGTCAAAAGCTCGCTCTCTTATTTTTCTCTGTTACTCTTCGCGCGCGCGGCCGTCTCTCCCCACTCCCCGCTCTCTCTCTCTCTCTCACTTACCTCTCTGCCGGTGTAGTTGTGCGTCGGCCTGTAACATATAAACATCTATACATCGGAATATACAAACACATATTTACAGGCTACGGCTAGAGAGAGAGAGCAACGGGACGGGGAAAGCAAGCGTACGCAGTGCTTGCGTTCCCCGTCACACGCCCCCCCCTCTCCAGACGCTAGTAGCGGAAGCGTGACAGCTCGATCCAACATCTCTCTCTCGGATCGACCATCGTGTCAGGATGAGGAACTGGGGTGGCAGCGGTCTATCGCTCGGGATCACCGGAATGAGGAAGGACGGGTAAAGAACTCCCTTCCCTAGACGCAGTTGTTTTTGGAGGGCACCTTTATTTATTATTTGATTACAATGCTAGAGCATGTCTCGCGGCGCCTCACTTCACGTGAGCTGGCTTCGCACCTTGGGGGCGATTCCGCTTTTCGAGCGTCCGCTCTTCCTGGGGCGACCTACTTTTCGCCTCACCAGGCGCGCGTCGTTATGACAGGCGGCTTCGCTGTTCGCGGTGCGATATCGGTGTTAGATCGCGTGGCATTGTCCGCGGGGGCATTGCTTCGCACGCTCGTATCGGAATTACAATGAGGTGCATCGTCGGGGCGCCGTACGCTCACCAGTGGTGTTACAATGCGGATTCGCTCGCTCGCCTCGACATTACAATTCGACGCATTGCAGCCACGCTCTTCGCCCGAAGGCTCTTCCGTGTCGGAACTGCTATCATCTTCGGGGTCGTGACCTCGATGGTAGGGCTTCAGGTCGGCGACGTGATGCTTACCAGCATCTCTTCCCGTAGAGTAGATCAGTCGATAAACATTCGTGCCGAGTTTCTCCATAAAGGGCCCGTCGAATTTCGGGGCCAGCTTGGCGCTGACGCCCTGTATGCCTGACGAGAGGATGCGATTACACCGCCATACGCGATACTCTTTCCAATGTTGTAGAGCAGCCTCTTCTTTCGCAATCTGTGCGCGCTGCTCCTCCTGGCGACGATGTATGCCAGGGGTTGAGAGGTGACGACCCGTGTTAAGGGAGGCCGGACTTACGCCAATGGAGTCTTGTACGGATGTATTGTACGATAACATCAGCTCGGCGATGTGCGCATCCTAAGTACTGTGAGACTCACCAATGAAGGCGATTATAGGGGTCTTCAGAGTCCTATTGACCCTCTCTACTGGATTGGCTTGAGCGTGATAAGGGGGTATCGTGGAATGCTCCACCCCACGCTCCACAAGGAATTTCTCAATGATTTTATTACGAAATTCGGTGCCATTGTCCGATAGGAATACTTCGGGCGTACCAAAGCGTAAAAATACGCGGTCTTTCAACTCGCGGCGAATCGTTTGCGCATTCGCCTTTCGGATGGGGATACATTCTACCCAGCGAGTGAATAGATCCATGAAGGCGAGCAAATACTCGTATCCCCGGGTAGATCGTGGAAATGGACCCATCACATCTCCAGCTACTATTTCCCAAGGGCGGGTGACCGTTCGATGGCCCATCAGGCCAGCTGGTGCAGCCTGCTGTACCTTACATTGTTGGCACACGGTGCAGTCACGGACAAATTGTGTCACATCTTCGTGCATTGATGGCCAATAGTATGATCGTGCAATACGGTCATACGTTTTATGGCGTCCAAAATGACCAGCTGTGGGCTCCTCATGACATTCATGAAGAACGGTACGATGATCTTCTTTAGGCACGACTAACTTCCACGCATCCTGGTCATCTACTAAATCTTCGACGGCAGGATCGGGACGGTAGTAGTATAGTCGCTGCCCAGCGAATTTCCACCATGGCAAGTCGGTCGTATCGCTCACCACTTTCTTACGAAGGCGCAAATACCAGGGATCTTGCACATCGGTGACGCCGAGGGAGGCGACTTCGCAGGTCGGCTCGTCTTCGTACAAACGAGAGAGGGCGTCTGGTATGCAATTCAAGGTACCTTTCCGATGGATGACTTCGTAGTCATATCCCTGCAATTCCAAGGCCCAACGGGCGAGTCTGCCCGTGGGGTTGCGCAATGAGTGCAGCCAACGAAGGCTGCTGTGATCAGTTATCACCTGGAAGTGATAGCCCTCGACGTACGGGCGGAATTTACGCACAGCCCATAGCACGGCGAGGCACTCACGTTCGGTGACCGAATAATTACGCTCAGCCGCAGTCATCGTGCGACTAGCGTAGGAGAGCACGCGCTCCACGCCATCAACTGCTTGCGTGAGCACGGCGCCTAGTCCCGAGTCGCTGGCGTCCGTCTGGATGACGAGCGTTTCTCCAAACGACGGTCGAGAAAGGACGGGTGCAGATGCGACGAGCGCCCGAATTTGTTCGAAGGCTTGCTGTTGCTCTTCTCCCCAATGGTACTTGATGTTCTTCTTGGTTAATCGGGTGAGAGGCTCAGCAAGCGTTGCGAAGTTCTCTAAGAACTTGCGATACCAGGACGCAAGGCCTGAAAACCTACGGAGCTGCTTCAGGTTCTTTGGTGCGGCGTAAGTCAAGATTGGTGCAATCTTATCCGGATCGGGTCGAAAACCGTCACGATCCACGAGGACGCCGAGGAACCGTACCTCTGCGAGTCCGAATTTACTCTTCTGCCGATTGATGGTCAAGCCGACATCGGAAATCCGTCGCAGGATATGTTCGAGCCACCTGAGGTGCTTGTCAAAGCTCTCCGTAGCGATGATCACATCATCGACGTAGGCGAAGGCCACCGGCTCCATTTCAGGGCCGATCAGCTTGTCGCTTAACTGCTGAAAGGTGGTGGGGCCACCGGCGACACTATATGGCATACGGGTCCATTCGAATAACCCCATGCCTGGAACCGTGAAGGCAGAGAGGTGTCGCGATTCCTCACGAAGAGAGACCTGATGGTAGGCGCTGCTGAGGTTCAGTGTGAAGATGTATCGCGCATTTCTCAGTTTCCGTAAGATTACGTCCATGTAAGGAAGCGGGTACGCGCTGACCTTGGACACGGAATTCAATTTGCGATAGTCCACACAGAATCGGTAGCTCCCATCGCTCTTGCGAACCATCACGACGGGGCTAGACCATTCGCTGGTTGATCTGCGAATTACGCCCTGATCAAGCATCTTGCGAACTTGCGCATGCATTTCCAGCTCTTTCTTCTGAGAGACCGGATAATAACGCTGCTTAATCAGCTTAGCATCGTCGACATCGATCACGTGGTCGGTCAGATGCGTGCAGCCCAGAGGCTGATCAGCCGGAGGCAGCATCCGGTAGAGGAGTTCCTCGAGATCTCGACGTTGACTATCGTCAATATCGGCCAAGCCTATAGAGGCAAGCGAATACTCCGAGGTAACTGAGACGGTGCAGAGTTGTAACGGAACGAAATCCGCAGCACCCTCGATCGACATGGTGTTGTCGCGCGGGTGGATGACCGCATTGAAGGCGCGGTAGAATTCTGCACCGAGCAGACAGTCATTTTCCAAGTCTGGAATTATGATGACGTCTAGCTCCATTTCTAGGTCTGCTATGGCAAACGGAAGGGCCACCTGGCCTATTATCGGCTCAATTTTTCCCGTGGCGAGTCGAGCGCCAGATCTAGGAAAGGGTCGAACTAGACGACCGAGGGCAGATGCAATCTGCAGGCCGATTGCTCCGAGAGCTGTACGAGCATCCCCTACATCAAGCAGTGCATGAATGCGAAACTCGCCTATGCCTACCTGTACCCACCATCGTGAATACCGATCGGGGTCGACACTTGTGGCTGAGTCAGCGGAGTTACGGTCGTGATGCTCCTCCTTTACAGACAGGAGGGGGCAATCATCATTACCCTATGTCCTCGCAGCTGCATGCTGATCTTCAGAGGTCTCACGGAGCGTAGGGGCGAGTTGGACGTCAATTACTCGCCCTTTTTCGCATTTCCCGAGCACTCGGGACAGCTGCGCAAGGTGTGGCCAGGCCAACTACAGCCCCAGAACAAGAACCGCGGATCAGTACCTGCTGTCCGACCTTTGTTCTTGTCACTGAGGGGCTCGCGCACCAGCTTTCCTTTGAATCTAATTTTCCATTGGCGCACGGTCTTACCAATATCCGTGCGCTGGGCCAAGGTGCTTGACAGCATGGATCGCGTTATATTCGCGGGCGAGCTCGTCACATCTCGATCCATGTGATGCCCCCCCTTCCAGGCCCTTGGTACCGAGGGTGGCAAGGAGCCGAGAACGTAGGCTCGTCGGTCGACCCTACAAACCTATTACTGTTCAGGTTTTTGTCACTTTCCAAGTATTGCAGATCGTACGTGTCTTGGAAAGTGACACGGTCGCGTCGCGCCGATTTCTGTAGCTGTTGCTGAATGCTAGCTAGCGTAGCGTGCATCTCACTTTGTCTCTGCTGCAAATCTTGGACAGTGCAGTTTTGGTGTTGCATCCAAGTTTGCAGCATATTTTGCAGGCTATGTAATCCCTGACGAAGGTTTACATTGTTTTCGAGGTCAGTAGGTTGAGGCTCGACTGTTGTATTCGTCGTATGAGATGCGACTTGCGCCTGACGTGTGATGTCATTCGTGACACGTTACGCTCGTGGTGGCTGCCTGAATCGGCGATTCGTTGGCAATGCTCCATGCGAGCGGTTCATGCCTGTTTATCTCAGCCAAATTGAAGTCGATGATATTTTGTATTTGGTGATCAACAGCTGCTGTGCTATTTCTTTGGTCTGTGCTCAGATGAACTTCCCGAGCCTGCTGTATGTCAGCTGATTCATCCACTTGTTCGGCGTACGTCGCTTCCATTCGATCCAAAATATAAGTCTTTGTTGCGTCGCGCATTGTCGAGGTGACGATTATCTTTAACAGATTTTTATCTCTGCGCGCGCGTGTTTTTATAATATCATTGTCACTCTCGCATTGCACAAAGTCTCCTGGGCTATAATTTCCTGCCAGTCTGCGGTATAGCCTGGCAGCCCTTTGAAATGGGGAACCCTCATTTTTCAGTTCCAGTTCCGTTGTAATTATGTTTGTTTCTTCCTCACATAGGCTTTGAAGCCAGTAGTAAAAGTCGTTGGGCGGATTTGCCATCTTTTATTTCTTCAGTTGAAAATTTGAAGAAGACAAACGTAAACGGAAAAAGAAAAAAAAATACAACGTGAGAAAAATAGAACGTTACAGCCAAAGCTTTTAATTAAATAATTAAAAGCAAATAATTAATAGCCGGCAATCTCAAGAGATAGTGGAGTGCGAGGGCGAAAACGCAAAAATTAGGGGCGACTGACGCAAAAAACGAGCAAAAGAGAGAAAAAAAAATTCAACAATTTTCAGAAATTTTCAAAAATATTTACCAAAAATGTTCCCAAAATTCTTATTTTGGCTTTCGAATTCTCGATTTTCTAAAAAAAATTATTTTGAAATTGTAATAGTTTTTACTTTTTGTATTTTTCAAGAAATGTAAAAAAATACAAAAATATAAAAAAAAGAAAACACAAATAAAAACAAAAAATAAAAATATATGATAGTTTATTTTTAGTCCTTTTAAAATTTCTAAAAAATTTTTATTTTTCAGTTTTCAAAAAAAAAAAATTTATTTTTTTTTGGTTTTCAAAAAAAAATAATTTCTATTTTTCAGTTTTCAAAAAAAAAAAATTTTCCAAAAATTTTTAAATATTTTTCGATTTTTCTAAAAAATTTTATTTTGCACCTTTAAAAAAAACAAATTTTGTTTTTAAGGAAAGAAGGGGAAAAAAAATTATACTGCAAAAATATTAAAGATATAACAATATCAAAATGAAGATCAGAAAGCGAAAAGCATAAAGGGAACAATCAATTTTGATTAAATTAAATTGAGAGCAAAGAAAAATTTTGATTATATTTAATTTACACTAAATGTTCCTTATGCCTGTAACGGCGAAAATTTATTATTATATTATAATGGCGAATGTAAATCTATTTATATCAGTTATATTTTCATATTACGTTATTTTAAAAATTAATTATTGATTAATTTTAGTTTAGCTTAGATGGAATTCACATATTTAATTTAAGCTAAATTTTAAAGTTACATCCAATTAATATATATATATCAGTATTATATAAATTAATGTATATGTGTGTATTTAACTTAAAATTAGTTTTGCTTGAAAAACTGCACAAATATTATATTACCGTATTCGGTATTATATTTCATTTGTGCTGCTTTTCAGCCGCTTTTGCCGAATTGCCGTTGGCCTTGGCCGACTTCGAGAGTGTTTACATCTACGAACTCGCAACGTAAACACTCGCGATGTGCAGTGCGTTCGCACTGTAAAATATCACAATTTTCGACATAATATAATTATTAAATTATTTCTGCGCATCCGCGTCACTTGCGAATATTCGCCGGGGCACTAAATATAATACAATATATTATAACATATATATTATAAAATATATATATGCAATAAAATATACAATAAAATATATAATAGCATATATAATCAAATATCCATAAATGTATATATATTCTTATATCAAATCGTGCGATCCCGAGATCGCGTTGGGCGCCATGTAACGGTGCGCGTGTCCGCCTCCAACACGAGGACGGCGGGCACGGCCGTTGCAAAAGGTGTGCCCGGCTGGGCTTAGCCCCAGAAATGAATTCGGCAAAGGAGAGGGGCGGTTCGCGAGGGGCGAAGACTCGCATGCGCGGTTCACGGAATAAGAAGACTGAGTGTTTAAAATTTAATCGGCTTTAATGTCCCGTTAGCTTACACGACGTGCGCGCTAAGGCGCGTCGAGCGCAGACCAAGGGTCGCCGAGGCGACGGCGCGCGCGGAGCTAGGGAAGAGAGAGAGAGAGAGAGAGAGACAGAAAAGGGGCTGCCACTTACAGCGAGTCGAAGGTGCGCTCGTTGGCCCTGCAGAACGTCCTCGTTCAACAGCAGCACCTTTCTTCACCGGGAGAGGCGTTGTTCCGCGGAGACGGGGTCGGCCGACAAGTTCGTCCGCTCGGGCTCGTCCTCAGCGCGTGTGCACTACACGCGCCACACTGCCGTGGCACAAACACGTGCGTCCGGTAGTGTACACTCCCCGAAGAAGAGGTACGTCGCGAGGGGAAACACGTGGAACACGATGCGTGTTCCCGTAAACAATCCACCACGACACAAAAGCAAAAAAAACAAGTGCGTGGAGCGGAAAGCCGGCTAAACGCGTGCCGACAGCTTGCTCTCCTATATTCTCTCTAACTCTTCGCGTGCGCGGCCGTCTCTCCCCACTCCTCCCCGCTCTGTCTCTCTCACTTACCTCTCCGCCGGTGTAGTTGTGCGTCGGCCTGTAACATATAAACATCTATACATCGGAATATACATACACATATTTACAGGCTACGGCTAGAGAGAGAGCAACGGGACGTGGGAAAGCAAGCCCACGTTGTGCTATATATATATATATATATATATATCATAATATATTAAAAATAAAAACATAGAATATAAAAACCCCCCTCACCGATGCAAGTATTCTTCAGTAATTCGTGAGATAATAATTATTAATTAAATTAATCGATTATTTAAGCTATTGCATATAAATGAAAGATATAATATTTTTCAGATTATAATATTTATATTAATATGCTTACAAATGATATACTGATAATTTAAATTATAACCTTAAAATATAAATATATATTACTTTTTTACATAAAATCGACGTTCGAAAAATAATTATGTATCAGTATAAATATCAGCAGTGTTTTTTAAAATTCTGTATTTATATTATAAAAGAAAATATATATGTGAAAGATACCACAACTGGGACGATGAACATAATTGTTTCATGGAAGAAGGAAAGTCCATCAAAAGACAACGAACGCACGTGCATAACCTCTATTGTATAAAAATTTTGAATTATATCTCTTGCATATATTCAGCAATTAGCAGAAGATTTTTGCTAGTTCATCAAGCAACTTGCGCTGATGTATCGCTGGCAATATTATAATTTTGTTGTCTCGCAATGTACTTGCGAAAATTTTACGCAACTGGGTGGCAAACCACGCACGCGAATCTACACTTGGCAGGCGATTAAATTGAAACGTCTTACTATACTATGTATTATCAACGAAAATCGACTAGTATAAAAGAGTACTTCCGATGTAAAATTTTTTCCAAAACTTTTGGGTACACCCGTTAATACTGTAACCCAACCACTTGATGGCGCCACATCCACATTATGATTATAGATATAATATACGTTAGAGCAGAGATAATAAGAGGAGATTGACGATGCCTATGTTAGACATTGTAGTAAAATTTTGACACTCAGCGCTACGGCGGTGAACGTCGGTACTCCGTTCTTGCGATACTCCAGATGCTGGTTTTCGAGCTCGTGCGATCGAAAGAGAAACGGCGTTCAGTAGGAGGACGCCGAAACAATAGTTGCAATAAAAAGGATTAACTGGTGTCGAAATTCTTCAAGTGTGTATAGATTTTCTTGTTTGTGTGTATGTGTGTATGTATGTATTTATATACACGTATTTTCTTAAAATTTTAAATTCGCTGCGTGACGATGATCGAGGCTATGAAAAGGTATACCTGGGTATACGCATTTAAAGAATTATTTCTTCGTCGACACCAGTGAATCCTATTTACTATACCCCGCTACCAAATTTTTAAGAAAATAGGTATATATATATATATATATATATATATATATATATTATATTTATATATTATATTTATTTTTATGAAAATAGGTATATATATATACATTGTGATGCGACGAAATTTCGATAAAATTTTTTTGAATTTGATCTATTTATTCGTGTACACAAAAATAAATTAACTCCACTTTACTCACCTGCAATTCAGAGGAGGTCCCGCCAGTCTGTAAAGGGGACTTCGGGAGAAAAAAAATTTATGCGCGATACGACGGACTTTTTTTTGTACAGAATTTATTTTCAGCCGCTCCAGTTTCCGCATTACATACACTACCCCGACTGCGCACCTATTCTATTCCTGTCCCGCGTCCCGACCACGATCCGCGACCCGGCGCACTCGCCGGACCTGGGAAATTATATACGGGAAGGGAAGGGGAAGGGAATAGGCTCTGGCTGTTGCGTACGCGCGGAGACCCGCTGACAGCCGTGGGCTCGCTCTCTCCGTGGGGATTACTCACGCTTCGATGGTCGGCGATCCTCGGAAAGTCACGAGGCCCCTTCTCGATTGTTTTTCCTTTTCTTACAACTCCTCCTGTCTCCACTTCTCAACTCTCCACCCTCCTGTCCTGGATCTGCGTGCTGTCTACCTCTCTCTCTCTCTCTCTCTCTCCAGCTCACTCTTCCAACACCCACTCCGCTCTCTCTCTTGTACAGCCTCTCTCTCCTCCGACTCTACCTTCTTCCTACTCCAACCCGACTGCTTAATGGACTCACTCTCTCTCTCTCTCTCTCTCTCTCTCTCTCTCTCTCTCTCTCTCTCTCTCTCTCTCTCTCTTCTCCTTTCTCAATTTCCTCCGTTGCCCTTTAATCCGTACTGCTCCTCTCTCCGACTCGTTATCTCTCGTCCTCTCTCGACTTGTTTCTCGACAACCTACCTCCTCGGTGGCTGACAGCGAAGTCCCTCGTCCTCTCTCTGCTTCTTCTCTACGGCCTTTTTCCTCGGTGGCCGACAATGGAGTTCCTCGTCCTCTCTCTGCTTCTTCGCTACGACCTATCTCCTTGGTGATCGACAGCGGACTCTTGCGCATCTCGCCGTTCGTCGGGAAAGAAGGATGGGATAAGGGGGGGGGAAGGCAGGGCGGCTGCCGACGACGGCCGGCCGCGATCGGAACACACCGAATACGGCCCTCGCAGGTACAAATGTTGCAATAACAATGATGATTAGATTTAATTTAATTTATGATATTGAATGGAATTGGCGTAAATTATAATAATAGTTTAGATTTGAGCAATTAATAATAATGTGGCAGTAACTTAAAAATAAGTAATTTTTTTCTTAAATAGCAAATAAAATGTTTCCCTTCGAAATATCCAAATATACTCCTAGAAGGCAAGATCAATTCATTGTAATACAATTTTTATTAGGGGGGGGGTGCGTGTTCAGATTAACGGCTAAATAACATTATCAGTTTGTAATAATAATTATGAGAAAAAAAATGTTATTTTACAATCAGAATAAGACGATGTAATCGTACAAATGTTAATGGAAACAAAAATTCAAATTATTTTCTTGATTCTTATTACCCTTCAAGAAACGATAAATTCTCGTACAGACTAAAGTTTCTAAACCGACGTTTGGTTTCTGTTATCACATGAACGCTTAGTATTTGTTGTTAACTGAGCACAAGTTGTTATCACATTAACCGTTCTGTTATCACATGAACGCTTAGTATTTGTTGTTAACTGAGCGCTCAGAAAATTAGCAACTGTATAGTGTTTTATTAAACTGTACTTAATAAATAATTGTTATCATTAGGACAGCCAGATTTACTTCTACGTTCTCTGGACTTAAAATCTACTATATCACAGAATTTAACTTGAAATTATTTAATAATATCAATAAACGCAGATTTAAGTGCATATGATGCTGCATCCTGTGCACGAATATTATTTTTAAGAAGTATATATATTTTTTTAATTTATAACAAGAAAACTGCCATAAAAATAAAAAAAATTAATTAGAAAATGAGTTCATATTATTGAAAACAAAATTTTTTGTTGTATTACATAATTAATGCTTTAACAGAAATTAAGAAATACTAACTCTTTATTAAATAATAAATTAAATTCTTAATAAAATGAAGTCATCAAGGCAATACACTTAGTCGATTAAATAAAGCAAAAGAAATTTTTCATTTACAACAAATAAAAATAAGCTCTACTTTGAGATTTTTACTTTGTAAATTTGTTATGCTATGCATATAATACACAAGTCAATACTATATTCTAAATAATTTATAAAATTTCAATGATTATCTTATATTTTAATATTTCTGCAATTATTGAAACAATAATACAGAGAGATTTGGCTTAGAATAGAGAAGAATCAAGTCATATAACTATTAAAATATCACAATGAAAAATGAAGATTAACACAAACATGCTTCACGTAATTAATCTAATGAAAATCTAAAAATTGTCATTTTAAGGTGTTATTTAAATATTAATAATTATTAATAATATTAAAAGTGGTAAAAATAGTTTCAAACACGGGCAAAGTTATCCTTTATACTTCATATAGTTCACCATAGTAAAAAGCAATTATTTGTATAATAGACATCATAAAAATTAATATTATTTAAATGCAAAAAAAAAATTTGATTTAATAAAGACATATAAAAAAAAATCTTCATAATTTATTGTGACGTTTCTAATTAATTAGTCTCGTAAAACTTTTTTTAATTGCCATCAATCGTCAGCACTTTCTTGATTCAGTTAAAGGAATTCCCAATAATCACCTTTATAAACTATTCTAATTTTTATCTTTATCACTACTTTGTACATCTAACTTAATTCTCTTTAGCGTACTGTTTGGTTTTTTGTACTGGAGATGTCGGCGCATTCATTTTAGATCGTGATTTCGTAGGTTTACCCCGCATATCATGAGTTTCCTATATAAGACCAGTATCCAATTCTTGAATTTCTATCAAATTTTCATTTTTTTATTTAAAATTTTTTTTTCTCTATAGTTGGCCTTCCTATAATTCCATGTTCTTCTAAAAATTCATGAAGTCGTCTTGCTTTAGCTGCATCCGTTTTGCAATCCTTAATAAAGTCTGATAGCATTTCACTCTAATGCCAGCCAATCGAATGAAGTTTTTTTTTTTTTAAATTAGTTACCTTCTTAATATTACGTTTGCTAAGTTTTCTACTTTTTCCATTTTTATCGTCTTTGTGATCATTACCATCTGTTTAATTTTTTTCTTCTTCAGATATATCACTATTAGAATTATATATTTTTTTCTTCATTTTTAATATCTATATTTTCAGGGTCTGTAGATTTTTTATCAATACTTTTTTTGTCCTTTATGATTTACCTTGTTCTCTTTCTCTTATTATCATTCCTTGGTATCTGTTCCTTTTTTTTAATTTATAATCAGTCATTGTTTTTTTTTCTTTCGTTTCATTCATCAAATATTTTTTTTATCATCATTCGTTATTGTCTATTATTATTTGTCACTTATCTCTACATTCCCTTTCTCAAGTTATCATCATTCTCTTTACCTTTATAATTAACCATTATCATCACTATTCACATGTTGTCCCATCCCTTTTTTTAATATTAATCGTCCTCTCTTTTTTTTTCTATTAATTCCCTTTCGTTCTTTGTGAGTGCATCTCAGCACTCGTCTATGCCATGGTCTAGGTTAGGCCTCCTCGCCGTTCCATCAGCCGACGGTTATGCGCGGCTCGTGGCGCGGGGAGGTAAGGGGCAGGGATCGTGCCGAGCACAAGGCGCGACGGCGCGCGCGAGCGCCTTAAGGTTTCCTGCTCCGTGGGATGGCGCGCGCGTCGTAGTTTTCTGGACAAGTCGGCGCGGCGCCTTGTGACTCTCGTCACAATATATATAAAGAAAGATACTTTTTTTTATTTCCTTTTCAGATTGAATATATCAGTAAATGGATAATAAAAAGCAATGTATGTTGAATTAGGTTTAAGACACTTGAATTTAATAAAGGTTAATAAAGTTGTTAAAATAAATTAATTAGAATTATATAAAAAGGAATTGTTATTGACAGAATAAAAACTTAAATATCGTTTCATTCATTACAGGTATGAGTTAATATATAGTTAGGTTTTAAGTATTGTAAATATATTTTGTAAAATAATTTATAAAAGAATAAGATTCTTTCATTACAGCGAGCAACACAGTTTTTAATTTCGTGCCAATAAATTTATAAAAGACTTCCCATTACAAAACGACATTTCATGAAATAATTATAATGGAAAAATTAAAATTTGAATTTGCAATAATAGCAGGAGAAGATAGTAAGACTAACTGTTACGTTCTAACCTCAATAACAGCACAAGATGAAAAAATATTTAGAATACCAACAAGCCTGCAAACATTATCACTACATAAGGAATTAGCAGTAACAGAAGCATTTAAAAAAATAAAAAATACATTAACAAAAAGGCATCAATCAAAGAAGATATGGATTAGTCTAAATGAAAAATTAAAAAAAATTTATCTTGACGAAGATAATAATTTAATATTCGATAATTACTTATTAGAAGAAATAACAATACCTAATCTAATGCAAACGGGTACTAGAAGAAGGTTTAACACGAATAATGGAAACGATAATGAATACACGCACCGAACATAACCAAAATGTAAATAAAAGAAATCTAAAAAAAATAACAAAACAATTTGTACTAGATAAGTTTTCAAATAAGAATTCTAACGTTGATCAATGGCTAGATTTTTTTGAAAGTGAATGTAATCGATTAGAAATAGAAAAAGATGAAGAGAAAATAGAAATTCTTAGATTATTTTTAGAAGGCTCATGTTCAGACTGGTATAGCTCCATGCTTATAAATTTTAAATTGCAATCAGAATGGGAAATATGGAAATAAAATCTTAAGGAAACAAACGTAGATAAAGGATGGTCAACAATAAAATATGCAATTTCTTATAAATATATAAATAAATCGATTTTAGACTATGCTTTAAAAAAAGAAAGAATATTATTAGAAATAAACAAAGAAATAGACAAAACAACTTTAATTGATTTAATTGCAGCAGGATTACCAGATTTTATAACCAATAAAATAAATAGACAACATTTAAAACAAACAAAGGGTCTTTATAATGAATTGGAAAGCTTCGAACTATTAGTAAAACCGAACAATCCTCAAAAAAGGAAAATAATATAAAATTCATATTTAAAGAAAAAAAACCATGTAGCATATGTGAAAAACAAGGAAAAAGTAATCGTTATCACCCTGAAGATTCTTGTTGGTTTAAAACCGATAATATAAATGAAAAGAAAAAACAGACACTAATAAAATACATCAACAATTCAGAAATTGAGGTGGAACTAAATAAAACCGATCCAAAAAACTAGAAGTGTTACCACTGATCAAAGTTAAAGTACTTGTGCAAAACTCCATAGAAGCGTTTGGAATATATGATTCTGGGTCAAACGTCTCCTTAATTAACAGAAAATTATTGAAAATAAAAAAGAATAATAATGCACATGGTACAAATATTCGGACAATCAGTGGTACAAAAAAATTAGAAGGGATAATTAAAGTAAAAATTAAAATTTTGATATTGAAAATGATACTAAACTATTTATTATAGACGAAGAAAATTTTAAATACGATATCTTAATAGGACTAGATATGATAAAAAAATTTTAATTATATCAAGATGAAGATTTAAAGATTACTCAGAAAAACACTAATTCAAAAGACGATTCTCAAAAATTACAAACTATGAAAAATAAATGTAAGGTAAATTTTAATGAGTACATTCCAGTTGAAAAGTATAAAATTACGATAAGTCAAATAGATGAAAATAAAACACAAAAAAGATACTATAAGAAAATAAGGAAAAAGGAGAGAATTATTTTATCTGAGAATTTCATTAAAAAATTAATAGGAAAAGTACATAGAGACTTCTGTCATATCGGCATAAATCAAATGTGGAGAAAAACTAGTCCTTATTACACAGCAAAGAATGTGGAGATAAATATAAGAAATTTTTGTAAAAACTGTGATATATGTATTAAAAATAAAAGTAGAGGGAAACCAAAAATAGGGCTAATGTCTTATTTAGGCCTAGCAAAAAAACCATTTGAGATAGTATCAATAGATACGATTGGAGGCTTGGGAGGTTGTACATCAGCAAAAAATATCTACATCTTTTAGTAAATCACTTACGAGATACGCATATATACGTACTTCGAAAATTGAAAATGGTAAAGATTACATTAAATTAGTAAATGACTTAGTGAAAAATAATGAAATTGGTATAGTCTTAGCAGATCAATATCCAGGAATAAGTTTGAAAGAATTCAAAGATTTTTTAAAAGAAAAAATATTTCATGTTGCGTCCAGCAACCATACATGTATTTTTGAGGCAGGTCAAATCGTACGGCACGTCATTGCGTATACTTCCCGACGATTTTTAAAACGGGGGGAAGTAAGCAACGGAATCGGGAAAGGGGAGAAGGCGATACGATATTAATTAGGAGAGGGAACGATGAAAGTGCAGGAGGTATGGCAACGTTGTTTGTACGCCGAAAAAAATATATACATTGAATATACAGTCTCCAGAAAATTCCAGTATAATCCCTGGAAAATTTTGGAGACGTATAAATGTTATACAAGGGTATTCGCTAATGTATATGGGCGACTAACTGCGTAGCTCGCGCCTCCCTCCCCCAATAAAAGTCCGATCCGATGCAGCCCCAACCATATACCTAGGCCGCAGGTCCGTCCGTAGCGCGTACTGGCCGCGCCGAAATTACGACTCGGACTGAAATGTCCCTCTCTACCACTCCCACCGATGCTATCTTCCCGTAGGAAAGTCGGAAGAAAGCGAAATGCGTGCTTGTGCGTCATTTATGGCCCCCTTTGTATACAAAGTATGAAAGCCCGTCGAATATCACCAACGGTTTTGACGAATGCAACTTAACAGAGAGTTTTAAAATATATGATGAAAACTCAGAGCCGAAGAAAATATTATTTTGAAGAATATTCCAGAATAAAATATGAAACGTCGATCTACGAGTAGTTTATTACTACTATTATTACTACATTTATTATTATTATTAAAATTGTTATTATCATTACTTTTACCATTATAATGTAAAATATATATTTATAATCTATAATTACTACCGATTATGCAATATTTTGTTGTTCTACTATATACTCGAGAGTATATATTTATAATCAATTATTATTATAGTTATTATTATTATTATTATCAATATTATTACTTACGTATTTCCCATCCGTTGTCTGTACCTTGACGAAGATCGGCTATTTCACCATCTCTCAGCCGATCGGGTGATGGGCTTAAAAGAGTACCTCCTCCTACCAATGAATGGAAGGGCGAAAAGATAGTATGATAGCTGCCATTTTATGAGTGAGCGGATATCCCTGGAGTATATCCCAGAGTAAATGAGTTAACGCACGGAGCAATGATGTGCTGGAAGACCCGAAAGGGCAACTGAATAAGGACTTCCATGCCGACCATGATCGAAGCTGCAGGTCCTATAAACAGACCTTCGTCAGTAATACAGAGATTAAGGAAGGCACACTCGCTCAGAGACTCTATAAACGGGTATCTCTTGAGGAGTGAAAACACATGCGGAGCGTAAGCGAATGTTCCTGTAAAAGGGATCCTAGCAGAGTAATTATAGATGCATGAGTGAACTTCAAATATTGGAGTTTCACTAGAATATTTGAGGGCAAATGTATGAATCTACATGAATGAAGGTTAGAATGAGGTACTCTTGAATAAATGACAGACCGCCGTGTTTGCCGTGCGGTGTGACCCTTGAGCTGCCAAAAGGAGATCCTGGGTGTCGAGGCTTACGCCCAGTTGCGTGCTGGGTGACCCGAAACATCTTTGGCTCCCGTTGACGGCAAGACGGGAGGCTAGATCCTAGCCAGATCTAGTCAAACGGCCTTGGTGAGCGCGTTCGGTGTGTGATTTCCTCCGATGTTTCTCCAGAGAGTGAAACACCTTGTTGTTGGGGTGCGAAGCTCGAGAGGGCGGAGGTGGAATAGTGCACCAGAGCGCGCTATACTCCTGCACAATGGTCCGAGATGAGTCAGCCCTTACAGGCATGTGCTGGGGGGCTGCCTTATCGAGCTCAACGTTGAAGGGTCCAGGAGGCCGACCATCTGCAGGAATGAAATAAAAAAAAATTGACCCATGGATTGCCAAAAGCAACAAAAGAGTTACCTTGGAGTGGGGGAGGGACAGCCGGCTGAGGCCGGGATTAAGTCTGTTGAGCGGACGAGTGAACTGGAGATTATTCTCCAACTTGCTCGGCTGCTCAAGGACATGATCAAAGCAATGAAGAGCCAACCAAACATTAAAAAAGATATCAAGGATGGCCTTCCAAAAGCTGAAGAGCTCGTAGATGCTCTTCAGCACAAAATACAAGGGAAGAAGGTACCGGGGAGCCTCCTGCCAACAACTCGACAGAAGAGAGAAGAGATAACCCCGAAGAGACCGGCATCAAGTCCCCCGGATATCTCCCTTACTAAGGAGAAAAAAAAGGGGGAGAACAGGAGGACAAAAAAGATGGGTGGCAAGAAGTAAAAACAAAAAAAAAAGAACAGTAAGAAGAAGCAAAGTGTGCAGAATACTGAGGAACAACCTCAGCATCCAAAAAAGAAAGCAATAAGCACAGAAATTAAAAAAAAAAAGGCCAAAGCTCGATGCGATCGCCATCAAACCAGCGCAGGGGAAATCCTACGCTGAGGTGATGAGATCCATCAGAGCGGTCAAACCGGAGGACTTGGGCGCGGATGTGAGGACCGTCCGGAAAACCAAATCGGGTGAGGTGCTGATTGAACTCAGACATACCAAACCCGAAGGTCGGAAGGCACTCGCTGAAGTGCTCAAGGAAGCAACTGGCCAGAGTGGCTGTGTCAGTGAGCTGACCCCTAGAGGAAGTCTAGAGGTTAGAGACCTGGACTGCTGCGTGACGGAGGATGAGGTGTGTGAGGCCCTCAAAAGTAAACTGACAGATTATTGTGGCGAGCTGCAGGTTAGAGTGACCAAAACCAACACTGCGGAACAGCTTGCTGCTATTGTAGTGTTGGAAGAGGTTGCTGCCGTGCCTCTGCTGAAGATTGGGTTTTTGCGAGTGGGCCTGGTGAATTGTCGTGTACGCCGCCGCGAAATAATGACGAGGTGCTACAGGTGCCTAGGATATAGCCAGCGGAGCCATAGCTGTAAAGGCCCTGATCGTAGCGCCTGTTGTTATCGTTGCGGACAGAGAGAACACAAGGTTGCGTCTTGCACCGCAGAACCCGAATGCTTTCTCTGTAAAGGTGAAGCGAAATCGGAGGGAGGCCGGCACGTTGCCGGTTCCGGCGCCTGTCCGACTTTTCGCGAGGCTCTCTCAAAAAAGGCTAAATGGTCGTAATTCTGCAAGGGAATATTAATCGCAGCAGGACAGCTGATCACCTCCTTCTTCGGCTTTGCCACGATACTGATGCTGAGATATTAATTATCAGCGAACAGTATCGGAACAGAGAAGGAGTAGGTTGGTTCACCGATAACTATGGAACGGCAGCCATTTGGATTCCTGACCCACGAAAAACAAAAGTAGAGGATCATGGATCTGGAAATGACTATGTTTGGGTAACATGCAATCACATCACGTATGTGAGTTGCTATCTTACACCAAACCAAGCCATAGGTGACTACCAGGTCATATTAGATGACCTGGAAGACACCGTCAGAGAAATGAAAGATGAACTGGTGACTTTAATGCAAGGGCCCTAGAATGGGGCATGGCGGAGCCCGACTCCAGAGGTCGAAGAGTCATGGAACTAGCGTCCAGACTTGGTCTAATAGTTCTAAATACTGGCAATGCTTCGACCTTCAGGAGACCGGGCTATGACGAAACTATACCTGATGTGACCTTTGCGACAGAACATCTGGCCTCTCGAATCCAGGACTGGCAGGTGATCGAGGACTACACAGCCAGCGATCACCAGTACATCACATTCCGCGTATGCGATGGAATGCCAGGTTTCACTGGACACAATTCGCGAGGGCCCCCTAGATGGAACGTTGCAGGGATAAATAGAGAGAAATTCTGACAGGCCATTGAACGCGGTCAGCAAAGCCTTGTTAGGATTCCAAATGGCTCATCGACAATTCAGCACGCCAGGGAGTTGACTAGCGCCACAATGCGCATTCTACGCAGGGCTTGCGAAGAGTCGATGCCGTGCAAAGTGGTTGGTGGAAAAAGACGTCCTGTTTACTGGTGGACGGCTGAGATAGCTGACATGAGGCGTAGGTGTTTACATCTACGACGAATGTCACAGAGAGCTCGTAAACACGGAGATGACATCACTATGATGAGGGCTGAATACAAGCTATCTAAGAAAGCCCTTCGACGAGCGATCGAAGCCAGCAAACGCCGATGCTGGAAGGCGCTGTGTGAAGACATAGATGGGGATCCATGGGGATTGGGATACAGGGTAGTTGCTGGAAAACTGGGAGCTCATGGAAACATGGGCACCTTGGACTCCGGCACAATGCGAAACATCGTAGATACCCTTTTCCCTACCCACCCTGATAGGTCTGATCCAGCTCCACCGAAACGAGAACTGAATGTACCTCTTTTCAGCAAAGAGGAGCTCGGTAGACCCGTGAGAACCATGCGGAATAAGAGGGCTCCAGGACTTGACGGAATTCCAGGAGAGGTGCTGAAAATAGTAGTTGAGGAGCATCCAGAACTCCTTCTGTCGATGTACAATTCGTGCTTGACAGCTGGTTTATTCTATTCTAGCTGGAAGGTGGCGAAACTTGTGCTTATCGACAAGGGCAAGGGTCCGCCGAAGGCGCCCTCGTCGTATCGACCTCTATGTATGTTAGATACAGCTGAAAAGCTGATGGAGCGTCTACTGAAGTCACGACTCCTGGGAGCTATTGCTGCTGCCGGCGGCTTGGCTGACAGACAGTACGGATTCCGGGGAGGCAGGGCGACGGTGGACGCAATCCTCGAGGTTGTTGATGCGGCGAGGCGCACAGAGAGAGGTAATCACTACTCTCGACCTGTTTGCCTCCTGGCTACCCATGACGTTCGGAATGCCTTCAACTCTGTTGGATGGGCAAATGTTTTGAGGGCCATGGAGCGAGACTTTCGGATGCCACCTTATATACTTCGTATATTGGATGACTACCTTAAGGATCGATACTTGGTTTACGAGACAACGGACGGTCGGAGAAGGAAAAACCTTAGTTCCGGGGTGGCTCAAGGGTCTGTACTCGGAGCCGACATGTGGAACGTTTCATATGACGGAATACTCCGGATGCAGATGCCTGAGGACACCTTTCTGGTTGGATACGCAGATGATGTAGCAGCCGTTATCATCGCTAGAGATTATGACGCTACACAGATGCGACTAAACCAGGTGATGCGTCGAGTGCAGAGATGGATGGAGAACAATGGGTTAGAACTGGCGGCGGCGAAAACGGAGATCGTGCTCCTAACTAAGAAACGTTTCCCAAAGATACGCCTTATGCAGGTTGGAGACACGACGGTGAGTACCAAAGCAGCTGTAAGGTACCTGGGGGTGACGCTTGATTCTAAGCTGACCTTCTGGGACCAAATAAAAAAAGTGGCGGATAGAGCTGCCCGAGTAACAGCACAACTTAGCGGGTTGATGGCCAATGTTGGTGGTCCAGCACCCTGCAAGCGGCGTCTGCTCATAAGGACAGCTGAATCCATCATGCTATACGGTGCGGAGGTATGGGCCGATGCACTGATGGCCCAAAAATATAGAAAAAGAATGGCGGCAGTGCAGCGTAGAGGGGCATTACGCATCGTGAGCTCCTACCGTACGGTCTCCGAGTCGGCGGTGCTGGTAATCGCATGTGTTACCCCCATTGATCTCCAGGCACAAGAAAAGAAATTTGTCCACCAGAATAAGAATATTCTCGGCAGAATAGAGGCAGCTGCACGGGCCAGAGCTGTCACGATAACCGAATGGCAGAAGCGCTGGGAGAGGGATCCGCGTGGCCGATGGACGGCTCGTCTGATCAATCAGTTAAAGCCCTGGCTCCAGAGGTCGCACGGAGAGGTTAATTACCACCTCACACAGCTCTTATCGGGGCACGGTCGGTTTCGATCCTATCTCCACAAGATGGGGAAAGTACCGGATCCGAGCTGTGCCCACTGTTCCGCTCCCCGAGACGATGCACTTCACACATTCTTTCAGTGCGAGGTGTTTCGCCTTGAAAGGGAGTGCCTCTGGAGAGATATAGGACCATGTGGGCCTGATAATATCGTTCGGCTGATGCTAGAGAGCCATGAGAAGTGGTCCAGGATTTGCAATTTCTGCAAAGCCATCCTGGACCACAAAAGAAGAATTGAAGAAGGCGTGTAAGCCCGCAAGGGCGAATAGGATGGCGCAGCCCAGAAGTAATGTCCTCATAGACGGTTCCTGGGCTCCACTTACGCCATCGTGAGGAGGTCTCCTCGGTGCACGCTTATCGACCCTGACTCGTAGCTCTTTTCAGAGCTGTGGGAAGCAGTCGAAGGGAATGCACTGAGGAGGTAGTTTTTTAGTGGGTATGCCCTTCATAATTTTTTCAGAGTATATAAGATTCCAATTGTTTTACTATATTAAATAGTATATGTTTATAGTCAATTATTATAATTACAAAAATTATTATTATTATCATTGTTATTATTATTACTTACGATCTATAATTACTACCGATTATTTAAGATTCTAATTATTTTACTATATTAATAGTATACGTTATAATTAATTACTATAATGATTATTGTTTTTCTATTATGATATTGCAAGATATGTGTTTGTAATCTAGAACTAGTACTATTAACTAAATTATACTACTACGTTGAAGAATATCTTCATCAAATTATTTTATATGTTGTACTGTACCAATCTTTACAATTACTAAATAGCAAATATTATCTATAATGTTTAATGTTGATTATCATTATTTAATAACGTTATATATATATATATATATATATATAATATAAATAATGTTTTTAATTATCCTTTTCATTTTTATTTTGAAAAAATATATACATATACATATATATATATATATATATATATACATATATATATAGAACTAGGATAGATTTAAGAAATTTGTAAGAGATGAACGGAGGCTGCTTTGTCTTTACGAAAAGCCCCCCTCGAGAAAATTTCGGCGGCGTCGCGGCCCGGGTATAAATACGGGCCCTCGAACACGCAAAAGTCAGACTGCCAGCCGTGTTCGATCCGCGCGTATCTTAACACAGTTTTGTAAAGAATATATTGATTTTAATAAAAAGTAAGTTAGAAAAATCTCGTTTTACATCGTTTTCCATTAAATCCGCGAAGCACGCGCTCAACTTTGGGTCGGGGGACGCTAGTCATTGCAGGCAAGAAAATTACCACTGGACTTTGCAGTCTCCGCTAAAGTTTAGCGCGGATAGCTAGCGAGGTAGACTGGAGGCCGAGGAAGCTCGCGCCCCTACTACCTCCTAGAGGATATTAGATCCGTCGCTGCTCTAATATTCAACCGGTCCTGTTGGAGCTGCCTCGGGTGTGGCCCTCACGAACGGCGAAATTACGCGAACGCGCCGCGAACGACCAATCTCGCGATCCGCCCCGCGTATCCCTGGCTTCATCGCTAAAGTGAGGCCAAAAAACTAGGGGGAAAACCGCGGAAGGCAACGGGAGTAAATCGCCGTCATTACGTCCGTGTGGCACCAACGCTGTTGGACGTCACATTCAATTATTTTTCTTACAACAATTGCACCTGAATGTATAAAGAAATATAACGAGACTGAGCACACGGTTACTAAATTTGCACCAATATATTTATTAGACGGAATAAACATACAAATATTACCAAAAGAAATAACTAACTCAAAAACATATGAAGAATGGATATAGACCACGAAAAAGCGTTAAATAATTCAATCAAATCACATAATTACAATAAAAATATATTTGACAAGAACAGAAAAAATATAGACTTTAATGTAAGAGATAAGGTCATTATAATGGCTGTAAACAAATTATGTTTAATGCACATACATTTGTTATCATGCACACTACACTGGAACTTAATCTAATGTAGCCAGTTCTTCGAAATAAAAAACACCATATTTAGAGGTAACTTCCTTTAATATAATCTAAACGAAAATGCTGAATATACTAGCGTTGAAATACGATGTGCTCCTTCCAAAGTTCGGACAAGCAATCCTCTCATCGCCGTGCCGGGGCGGCATGTGAACTTTTGGTGACGATTGATGCTCCGATTCAGATGTTGGTTGGAGGGGGGAATTCTGAAAAACCCGGGGTAAAACTCCCATTAGTCTTAACGACCCCTTGCATTACAGGTATACATCTGAATTGGAGCATCAACGATACTGTTTCATACAAAATACAAACATATATAAATAGGATTTATACATCCTGCCATAATTATAATAATCCGGAGTATTTACATAAAATATACACATTCCAAAAATATATTATTTTCTTTTCAAATTATATATAAATCGGTTCGTACGGAACATAACTCCCCCCGTTGAGAAGGATACCGCTCAACTGTCGTAAATACTAGAACACGTAGTTATAAGATATCTTATTTGTGCATTTGCTTATATGACCGTCTCTGCATTTGCCCGGATAAATCCGTGAAGCGGGGAAAACCTATAGGAAAACCCGGTGGGAAAAATCCCGTTTAGGAAAACCCGCTTCGGAGATGTCAATGTATTACATTGACATTTTGGAAGAATTATTGGATGCTGCTGATCATACGGAATTGTGGCGTTCCTTAGTCGACCTCCTACTCGGATTATCCCTTCTTCATCGACAAAGAGATTTAGGCTTGTTATTTTTTTCGATGGATAACTGACCGAATAGTGTAAATATGAGGATTGCAGTAATTTTATTATCATAATTTCTGCATATTTGAGCTCGGCAGGATGTAAAAAGCCTCTGTTTTTATTATTAATTCTAAAACGCAAGCAATAAGCGTTAACGCGTCTCAGTTTGACGTATAATGAAAATTTGTTTAAAATTTGGATAAAATCATCCGAGAAATTAAAAAGGCATTGAATGTTACGACTTTCCGGCAACTCGCGAATAATGGGAATATGTAAATTAGGCCATGCTGATTTTTCCCGTTTTAACCATCCCGGTCCTTTCGTCCATAACTTATTCTCTAAAAATTCTCGCGGTAGTTGACCTCTTGATAGAGCATCGGTAGGATTATCCTGAGATGAGACGTGGTGCCAGTTATTTTTTTTACTGTTATTCTGAATATCTGAAATCCGATTTGCAACAAAAACTTTTAAACTATGAGGAGAAGTTTGAATCCAATTTAAAACTATTGTTGAATCTGTCCAATAAAATTCGTTTGTAAACGAGAACGTTAAAGATTCTTTCACTTGTTTGACTAATTTCGTGAGCAAGTGAGCTCCACACAATTCTAAGCGCGGTATCGAAACGGTTTTTAAAGGCGCTACCCGCGATTTGGCACACAATAAATGACACTTAATATTATTCTGTGTATCCATCGAACGAATATAAATACAAGCCCCATAACCGTGATCGCTTCCATCGCAAAAACCATGAATTTCTAGATTTGTTGCATTCGGAACTGTTACTTGACGCGATATTTTAAATTCTGTAAGTAATTGTAATTGATTAGAAATGCAGCCATGATGTGTATATATTAATTGGTACCGATTCATCCCATTCAAGCTTCGACTGCCAGAGCTGCTGTATTATAATTTTTGCATATAAAACGACCAGCTCTAACAAACCTGAGGGATCGAAAACTTTGACAATTTCCGACAAAATTTTACGCTTAGATGTTGCTATTTCTGGCTGTCTACAGTTTATAGTGTATTTGATTATATCGAACTCCGCATTCCAAGAGAGACCGAGTGTTTTAACCATTTTATCCCCGTCAGGTTGGAAGTTAATATCAATTTTACTTTCAGGTAAATTGTTCAAAATCTTCCATTCGTTCGCGGCCCATTGTCGTAAATTCAACCCTCCGCGACGTAACAACTCCACGATTTCTTGCTTCATTTGACACGCTTCAATGATTGTATTTGCGCCCGTTAACAAATTATCGACGTATAAATCTAATTTTAAAATTTTTGCTGCCTTCGGAATGTGGGTGGCTTCATCATCAGCTAATTGATGGAGAGTTCTAATCGCTAAGTATGGAGCTGGGACAAGACCGAATGTGACGGTATTTAATTGATATTCGACAACGCGATCCTCCTTCTTCCATAAAATTTTTTGATATTTTCTATCGTTTTCGCGAACAAAAATTTGTCGATACATTTTTTCGATGTCCGCGCTCATAACGTACTTGAAGAATCGAAACCGTAATATAAGTGACATCATATCATCTTGAATGGTGGTACCCTTCATAAAAATATCATTTAATGATTTTCCCGAAGTTGATTTTGCGGATCCATCGAACACCACTCGAAGTTTCGTTGTCTTACTTGTTTCTTTATAGACGGAATGATGTGGTAAATAAAATCCCTTTCCTGAAGTATTTTGGATTTCGGATAAGTGACCTAACTCCGGATATTCTTCAATTACCGCGGAATATTTTACGCTTAAATCTAGATCCCTTTTAAATTTATTAAATAATGAATTGAATCGCTTCAGAGCTGCTGGACGAGATTCTCCAAGCGTTTCACTGCTTTGTTTAAAGGGTAAAGCTACGCTATAAGGACCAGTTAATTCTCGAGTCGTATTTCGTTGGAAGTGATTTTCACATTCGCGTTCCTCCTCGGAAAAAAAACATTGGTGTGCCCCTCCTTCAATTTCCCAAAACTGCATCAACTCATCTTTTAAATCTGCGCAATTACACGTGAAACAACTCGCTGTGTCTTCTGAAGAACCGCCTCCAATTACCCATCCGAACCGTGTCTTTTGTAAATAAAAATTAAGACCGTCATTTGATAACTTGATTTGTCCAATTGAGAACGTTGAAAGTGTCGGGCCTGATCCCAGTAGTAAATCAATAGGCGCAGGCTTAAAAAATTCCAAATCACTCAACTTAATGTTTGCTGGAATAGTATAATAATTTTATTCCGCGGAAAGGGCTCGCTTGGTACAAAATCAGAAATACCCGGTACTGTTAGAAAATTAAAAGTTTTCTTATACATACCGTCGGGTGACAAAATGGACGCGAACAACATACATTTTATTCAATTGGTCCAATGCACCTACAGAGACGCGGAATTTTTTCTTAGGCAACCTTAATTTTGAAGCTAAATTTTCTGTCATTAAATTGACGGTGGAGCCTGTATCCAAGAATGCGCGACAAGGAATTAATTGAGAATTATTGTTTAAAACGTATACTACAGCCGTAGGTATTAACTGTGTCCAAAAAGAATGTTTAATTGCCGGAGAAAATTTTGCCTGATCGTCTTCTGTAGGCGCAAACCTTCATGCGGTCGATCCATGTAATAAGACATTGTGCGGACCATTGCATATTAAGCATTTCAAAAACTCGCATGAGCGGCCTTCGTGTAAGCGGAGGCAATTCTTACAGAGGGCTGTTTTTGACACAAGTTCGGCGCGTTGACTAACGGATATTTCGCGAAATTTCTTACATCGGAAAACAAAATGAGACTCATTTTTACATAACAAACATACGGGTATTTTCCGCGCCTTTATCGTTGTAGAAAATACCTGACGAGGCGTTTGTTCCTTTGATTTAAATATTTTTAAAGGTTGTCTGGATTCATAAGGGTTTATGTTTACGCCGCTTATGTTCAATTTGCGTTTTGAAACTCTCGAGGCAGATTTACATAAAAATTCTATCATGTCTTCGAACGACGGAAAGACACCTCGCTTCACGGTTTCCTCCCATTTCTCTGCCGTGGTTTTAAACAATTTTTCCTCAATAATCTGCAGTAGCATCTTCTCACCTACATTCACACCTAACGTTGCTAATGACTCGACGTCCTGTTGTAGTTCATCCGCAAGTTTCCTAAATTCCTCTGCACTCTCGCGCTCTTGCACGGGCAAGCGTATTATTAAGCTAAGATGTCGAGAAATAATTAATCTTTTATCCGCGTAAGCCTTTTCCAATACATCCCACGCGCGTCGGTAATTTTCGTCTACGATAGACATAGTTTTAATTTTTTGGGCTTCCTCGCCTATTACAGCGGCTCTCAAATATTGCAGTTTTTGTACATTACTTAAATCATCCTGGCTATCAATCATAGAAATAAATGAGTCCTTAAAAGAAAGCCAGTCCTCATATTCTCCGGTAAATTGCGGTAAATTAGCTTCTGGTAATTTTACACGTCTCTTAGTTACACGGTGACAATTATTAACCACATCACACATAATGACGCCACCTTCGGAATTCGGAGGCGCAGAATCCTTTCTTAAATTATCGCGTAACAATTTTTCTGCGCCAGCAACTAGATCCAAGTACGACTCTAATAGTTCAAATCTTATAGACCTTTGAGCTTCTCCGTCATCTAATCCTTCTATCTCGCCCTGAATCGTATCAAAGGTTACAAAGTGTTTTTTTAGCTCGTTAAGACGTGTTTGTAATCGACTGGCATCTGGCTCTCCAGCCTTATATTCGTCAAAGAATTTTTTAAAATGCGTTATGTATGCGTTATATTATAATTCCGCGTTTTCTAACTAAAGACCTTAATTCCGACATCTTAATTTTCTTACGATTAAATAATAAGCGTGAGTGAACAATGGCACACAATGAAGAGAAAAAAGAGCGGCGCCACAAATAAAATGAGCCTACCTTATAGCAAATTTACAGCAAGTTGATTCACGCAGGGTCTTAGGAACTGTTTCTCAGCGTGGCGTAAGGATAGCACTCCGATTAAAATGTCATTATGCCCTTTCTCTGCTCCTCAGCTATTCAAGTCGATTTCCAAATTGAGTAGAGGTAATGGATGCTGCTCGCCCTAGGGCTACGCGCTCTGTTGTTCCATACAATGTATAATGTTCAGATATGAACGAAGTCACTGACACTTCTTTCACTTTGCTGTTCATAAGTCCTGTAAACTCACTGTATTTCTGTATCTCTATTCAATATCACTATATCATCTGAATTACAGTCAATTCCGAATACTAGATGATCCGGCTCGAAGGACCATGTTTAATGCACATACATTTGTTATCATGCACACTAGACTGGAACTTAATCTAATGTAGCCAGTTGTTCGAAATAAAAAACACCATATTTAGAGGTAACTTCCTTTAATATAATCTAAACGAAAATGCTGAATATACTAGCGTTGAAATACGATGTGCTCCGTCCAAAGGTCGGACAAGCAATCCTCTCATCGCCGTGCCGGGGCGGCACGCGAACTGTTGGTGACGATTGATGCTCCGATTCAGATGTTGGTTGGAAGGGGGAATTCTGGAAAACCCGGGGTAAAACTCCCATTAGTCTTAACGACCCCTTGCATTACAGGTATACATCTGAATTGGAGCATCAACGATACTGTTTCACACAAAATACAAACATATATAAATAGGATTTATACATCCTGCCATAATTATAATAATCCGGAGTATTTACATAAAATATATACATTCCAAAAATATATTATTTTTATTTCAAATTATATATAAATCGGTTCGTACGGAACAAATTAAATAGACAAAAATTAGATGAATTACGAATTGGACCATACAAAATTACAAAAAAAATATCAAACTCCATCTACGAAATAGATATAGGTCACAAAAGGTTTCAGTATAACTTTTTTCACATATCAAAACTGGCACCAGCTACATATGAATAACACCAAAAAAACTTATTTCATTTTGGTCGGTGGGGGAGATATAAAGGAAGATACTTTCTTTTATTTCCTTTTCACATTAAATATATCAGTAAATGAATAATAAAAAGAAGTGTATGTTGAATTAGGTTTAAGACACTTGAATTAAATAAAGATTAATAAAGTTGTTAAAATAAACTAATTAGAATTATATAAAAAGGAATTTCATTGAGAGAATAAAAACTTAAATATCGTTTCTTTCATTACAGATATGAGTTAATATATAGTTAGGTTTTAAGTATTGTAAATATATTTTGTAAAAGAATTTATAAAAGAATAAGATTCTTTCATTACAACGAGCAATACAGTTTTTAATTTCGTGCCAATAAATTTATAAAACATTTCCCATTACAAAACGACATTTCGTGAAATAATTATAATGGAAAAATTTAAATTTGAATTTGCAATAATAGCAGGAGAAGATAGTAAGACTAACTGTTGCGTTCTAACCTCAATAAAAACACAAGATGAAAAAATATTTAGAATACCAACAAGCCTGCAAACATTATCGCTACATGAGGAGTTAGTAGTAACAGAAGCATTTAAAAAAATAAAAAATACATTAACAAAAAGGCATCAATCAAAGAAGATATGGATTAGTCTAAATGAAAAATTAAAAAAAATTTATCTTGACGAAGATAATAATTTAATATTTGATAATTACTTATTAGAAGAAATAATATATATATATATATATATATATATATATATATATATATATATTGTAACATGTATAGGTTACCTTATCTTATATATGTTAATTACTACAAGAAATGGGAAAAAAGGAGGGAAAAAGAGAAAGAGAGAAGGAGAACAATTTCTAAATTTATTATACCTAATATATGATTAATATAGTTAATATATGGTTTAGATATAATTGACATATATTGTTTTTGAGTTTTTAGAAGTTGGTCGTGCTCATTTTAGTTAAAACAAAGCAATTAGAGATATTGCTAAATACTTAGTTTTGAAGGACACAAGATTTCTATTGTGTTGCCCAGTAAAAGTGAATTTTCGTAGCAGTCCCTATAAAATAATTAAAGAGATCAGTAAGCCGTACGGTGATTTGTGCGTCCATTAGTACGGACAGAATCCAGGATTTCAGTGATTGAAGATCGTTGCGTTGTGATTTTCCAGCGTCGTGCAATAAGGTTGGTGAATTTTTCTTTGCTATTTATATCTTCAAGTTTCATTATATCATAGTTTTTCTTTAGTGATTTAATTTATTATTACAATTAAAAAATCGTAGAAATCTCAATTTAGTATTATAAAGTGTGAGAAAGACAGAGAGATACGAACATAGACTATAAATTATAAGAGTAACAAGCGCGTACACAGTTTTCTGTAGTAGTTCCTCTTATTCTTCGTGAGGTGGCGCCCTTGTTGATTTGTCTCTCTGCTATACTTATAAATTTTTCTCTCACACCCTGTGTGAACGGATTCGTGCGTTAACATATCGCGGGTGTGTATTAGGTACGGGTAGTCTATTGTTTATTATAATTTTATATCATTGAATAAATAAAAAATTTATTTTCTTATTTAAGTAAATAGATTTTCTTTTTATTTTTATTAGTAATAGAAAATATAAAAATATTTCCCCCTGTACCTGATAATTAACCCGTCCTTTTCTGGATTATTGATAATCTACTAATATATACGATATATATTATTATTTAAATAAATTCCAGGATAAAAAGGTAAGTCTGAGGAAGAAATATCCGTAAAGAACCTACGGTCCAAATAAATTTGTTTAAACAATGTAATCCGTTCTGGGTTCTTTACAACCCTGTTAATGGGTACTTCTACGGGGTGTTTCTTATATAAGTACCCCGTTACAATATATATGTTAGAATTAAAAAGTAGGAGATACGAAAAAGAAGGAAATGAATAAAACTTTATTTGCAGTACTAGAAGTCAAACATAGACTTTATTTTAATCTACGGTGTTTGTGGCTTGAAAACTCACGGCTATCTGCCGTATACAAATATTTGTTCGTGGCACATCACCACATCATGCTGTCTACAAATTTCTCCCCACTCCTTACGTGGAGGGAGTAGGCCCGCAAAACCTTTACAAATACGCACTTAATGACAGATACACTCGTATATTGGTATCGTCGCTCTTTATACATTTTCCCATAATTGTTTACCCATCGTAAACTATATACTCCGTATGGTTTATGGCCTTAGAAACCGAAACTTTCAGGTATAGAAATGAACCAGGTGTTTCTCACATGAAGCACAGATTTTGTACAAATTAGTCTCTTATTTTAATCCCTTATTTATGACATATATATATATGAGTCTAAAATTTGATATGAGACGTTCATCTTAATAATAAGACTAACTTGATATAAAAAGTTATACTTTCTATAAATTATTTATATAATAACATTCATTACATTTTTATATAATAAATTTTATTTCATTGCTATTTACATTATAACATTCATTCATTAAAATCAATTCAATAGTTATTAGAATTAACAAATATTTATTTAAATTTATGTTTAAAACTGAAATATACATATTTAACACGAATGAATATTTTGTAATTGGGAGTAAACCATATATTTGAAACAAACAATTAAGTTTATTTGAATAGCGAACATATATTTCTTACATTACACTAAATAAATTATTGAAAAGTAATACATATTTCTTGAATCTTAACTCAAATTTAACAAATATGTTCAATTTTTGGAAAAGCTATTCAATATGAACAATTAAATAACTTTATCAAATGGTGAAATATGTTTATTTGATTATACCCAATGAGTTGTTAAAAACTAATAAACATTTTTTCGATTTTATTAAACGAAGCACAAAGATTTAAATATTAAATTTAAATAAATACATCTTTTAATAAAACTATTTATAGGTTTGTAACGTTCCTATCCCCCTCGGTATAGCCTACGCGGTATTTTCCAGGGTAGTTTGAGAGGGGAGGAAGTATTTCGGGATCCGACTGCGGATCAGGAAAATAATTTACAAGAACACAGTATATTTTTAGATAACAAGAAATAAAGACGAATTTATTCAGCAACCCCCTTCTATTTACAAGGTGTTCTGAAACAAATAAATAAGAAACAATATAATTAATAAAAGTAATTTATAAGCTAGATCTATATAATTTCTTAAACTAATTTCGCGTTATTTTTCGCGATGTGTATAATATCCGGCGCTATTTACCGTACGGATACCCGGTGTTATTTTCCACGTGGGGAAATTACAGAACGTGAAAGGTAGAATTTATATAGGGAGAAAATAAGGTAAACTTAACTCCGCTGGTCTTTTGAGGAGCGCCTCGCAACCAGAATCACGTTTACTTAAGGATAGGTAAAGCTATTAGTCGTCTGTCTTTTGAGGAGCGCCTTGCAACAGAGATCAAATTAATAGTTTCGGATAGGATTTTTAAGCAGGAATTTTTTGAGCTCTGGAAAGATTTCTAGCTCCGGGAGGAGTTCGTGTGAATCAACTTCGGGGCAGTTGATTCACCGGGCGAACTATCGATTTTGCCTTTTGCAGGCCCTTTTATAGCGAAATATTCTTATAATTCCGCCGCCACTCGTGTAATTTCGGACGGGGCGCCGAATTATAATAATTATATTAATAACAATAATAATTAATAATAACAATATTTAATAATAATTATAATGATTATTATTTATAGTTTGATGCTTGTTTATGCAGCCGATGTGCTGTGGACAGTGGTAGTATACATGTATACAAGCTTATACATATATATATATATATATATATATACATATTTATATATTGTAAGTACATTTAGCAATTTAATTTCGGACACCCGTTGTATGTTTTGGAATCGCGCGTTCGCCTACCGCAATATTTGTAGCTGGCTTGCGCATTTCGGTGAGAGCGTATAGTAGTGTGTGTGCGGCGCGTATGAGAGGGGATAGCGGCCGCCGGTCTAATACACTTAACGCGCACTCTCTTGCCACGTGCAGTATATCCCCTCTACGGTATACTTCGGACTTAAGCTTAGTAGTAGAGAGAGAGAGACTAAATATTGCGTTCTCTCTCTACTTGTTCGGTTTTCGGCAGTTGCGTCAACTACCTTCTTCAGTAGTCGTCGCGACCTTTGCCCGTTTTCGGTATGTTTACCGCGTGATATTTAATATAATACATTAATTTTAATTTAATTTTATATTTGTAGCTTAAATATAAAATATTTAATCTACTATTAACGTGTTATACATCTAATTTCGTAGATGTATATAGAGTACATCCACGAAAATAGATGTAATAGTAGTTTGAAATAATAACTTTTATTTCTTTTGCGTGTGCGCGGTATATTTGTGTAATGGATTTCTGTGTTGTTCGGAACGAATTTGCGCGACCATGTTTTTGGCCGTCACAGGCTATAAGTAAATAATTTTTTCAAAAATAGTATTAAATTTTTATTAAATATAGTAGGTGGAATGTTAAAATAAAGATACACGAAATAATCTTGATTCATGAACTTTATTTCAAACGAGGAAAGAAAAGACGTCTGTTCAAATAGTCCAGGCGAATTAGGTACAAAATGGCCGATTTATCAACAATTTCTCCAACGCCTATTTTTTTGCATTAAATGATAGATGAGGATGTGTAGAATAACACCCTAAATTGTCGGGATCGTACCCCATCGGTGACGTATTTATTTATTGCAAAATAGCAAAAATAAAAGCTTTTTTTTTAATTTTTCTTTAATAGTTTAAATAATATTGCTCTAATCGAAAAATGTTTCGTATAAAAGTTGTGCAGAAGATAATTCCAAATAACAGTACGTACATGAGAAACTTAAAAAGTCGATTTTTCTATTGTTAAATAAACAATGAAAATGGAAAAATTTTCGATATTCAAAGAGCTATACAATGATAAGAGCTATACAATGTTTCAACAATTGAAATTCAATAATAATGGCACATATACATGTTTTTTCATCTACTTATACTATGTTTCAAATTACAATGTGTACTTTCAAAATGGCGACAAGTTGCAAAATTATTTATATTTTGCAATATATATTTATATTTTGCAAATATGGTTAGGAATTTTTTAATGCAGTAAAATGCAATCATTAGAGGATATTAATAATAATCAAAGCTGAAAAGACCAGATTTTTCAATTAAATTTTTATTTTGTTTAAAGTGAAAAATGCTGTTGCTAGGATCGATATCTCGGATGTTTTTAACGCTAGAATATTGAAACAAAATGCATTTTATTACGCTTAAAAAAAGAAAAATTTTGAGCACTTGCACATCTTCATACAACCAATAGAAGTTGAGAAAATTTTTGTTTAAACTATTATTTATTACTTGTCATTTAATTAACATTTTAACTTGAAATTTGACAAGGTGCAAGTATAAAGGTTAATCTATCTTTGCATTTATTAATACATTCTAAATTATTAGTAATTATGTTTAAATGTAACATTTATAACAAGTTTGTACGCGCGGCATCAGCGATGGCTGGCGGCAGCTTATCTCTCCTCGTGCAGACATCGCGGCGCCACCTAGTGAGCACGCGCACATTCGCGCACGCGTCACTGACGGCTTCAGCTACGTCGCTCTCGATTTTAGTTGTAAAATAGAATATCTTTACTATAAAAGCAACTATTTTGATGATTTTTTAATTTAACTTTAATTTTTCTAACCTTTATAGTGCTCTTGGTTCGAATACGGTAATTCTATTATATCCAATGTATAATAACATTAATTAATTCTTTTCAATTTTATATCGGTTTATTTAATAATTTAAAATTACTTTTACTTCATTTTTTGTCTTTATGTTATAATATTAACGTAATTCAATATTAGTTTTCCTCTTTTCTGATAACCAATTTTTATTATTTGGGTGTAAGAGGTTTATTTCTTGATTTTTTTACACAGGTTTTCAAAAAATTATTTTAAACGCGTTTTTCTGGAAATAACATTTTTTGACCTGGTTGACATGATTTAATAAAACCTATTGAACCGATTGGGCTGAAATTTTGAGAGGTTATTCGTCACACATATAGTTATAGCCCGTACTAGAATTATGATTATTCGATTACATTTGAGCACTTTTTTAAACAACATAAGCTCAAAAAATAAGCCGAAAATTAGAAAAGCCCGCCATTTTGTTTTTATTTTACTTAAACTTCTTGATTTTAGTACCGGCTATAGCCACTTTCTTATACTTTAATATGCTTTTTGAATTTTTCATTTCAGAGCTTCCTGTGTCAAGATATGATGTCAGCCAAAAAAACAAGCTTCGTTGTGGCAGCCATATCTGGGCCATATTGGATGAAAAATGAAAAAAAAAATTTTTTTTGCAGACTTCAATATGTATTTTTTTAATATAAAAAAATTGTAGTGTGATAATAAAGTTTTCTGCAAGAAAAAAATCTTGAAAATTTATGTAAAAAGACTAGAGATGCTCCCTTAATCCTTCCTTGCTGATAATATTCAGGATACTTCTTTTAAGTGCAACTGTCAAGTTTTATTATCTCCTGAATAATGCTGTTCATTTTTCGTAGAGAATCTGCGATTCTTTATAAGATGATTATCTCCGCCATATTGGGAAACCATATGAAGACTGCAAAACTGTTTTTTGCCGTATCATTGGTTTTTACAAAACCGAGAACATAATCTTAAAGATATTCACTATTACACCTTTTGCAATGTGTTCAGACTTTTTCCACTCTTCTGCCAATACTGCAGGGACTTGCTCATCAAGTGCGTTAAATAGATCACGTTCAGATAAAAGAGAGCGAATTCTAAACTTCCACACACTATATTTTTCACCGTTAGAATGTTTAACATTCCTTTTTGTTTTAACAGATTTCATTTTTCACTTACTAGAAAAAACGCTATTTTTTTTGTTGTGTACTTGACACAGTTTTATTTTATTACTAGATTACACTATACACAAAATCACGGAAAGTTTACTCGCGAAATCTGAGCCGCTAACCTATTGAATTTTTATTAAATATAGCAGGTGGAATGTTAAAATAAAGATACACGAAATAATCTTTTAACATGAACTTTATCTCAAACGAGGAAAGAAAAGACGTCTGTTCAAACGAAAGGACAACGCAAGACTAACTACAGTACTTAAAATTGAAAACTGTGCAAGCCCTTGTGAGAAGCTTAAAACCTATAAAAAAACTTCAGTCATCTAAACAATAAACTCGTAACTCATTTGGGACTAATCTCATTAGTCCCTGATGAGGAGCCGTAGCGAGTTCGAAACGTTGGACAAGTCTTCAATTAGGTAAGGGTGTTGGGGACAGACAGACTGCACTTTACTAACAAAGAATTTTTTCAACTAATATTTTATTTTCAGATTAGTCTACGGGGGTGAATGTAAACAAGGACAGTCTGACTGTCATTATAATTTTAATTTAATTTTTAATTTAATTTTTATTTTTAATTTTTATTTTATTTTTTTATTTATTTTTATTTTTTATTTTTATGTTTATTTTATTTTCAGATTGAATTGATTGGACTTCAAGACCAAACATGAATTATAGAGAATGTTCAAATATAAGCATCAAAATACCCAAATAATTTTTGAAAAGGGTTTAAAGTCTACAATTTTCAGATTTTTCCCTTGCTTATTTAAATTGTTAAACATAAATCAAATTATTTTAATATTATAAGGGGTTTTCAGTATATATGTAGAGTTGTGGTCTTATCGAGTTTTATGTTAAAAAATGAATTTTAAAAAATAATTAAAATTATTTAAATTAACATATATCTATATATACCATTTCATATAACCAAAAATGTAAATTTCAATATAAATTGTTAGAAGTGGTATCCAATATAAATTGTGTTTTGTTTTTTTACTAATATATATTTGTGAATTATTAATTATTTAAGCAAACAAATTGAAGTTAATTTCTATTTGGGCCCCTCTTTGATACGTCAACAAGTACAACCTCCTTAAAACTATTATTTATTTAACCTATTTAAATCATGACAAAATTTCGAAATTTTAAATTCAAATTTTAATGTTAATTTATAATTATAAAAATTGATATATTTATTTTGGCCATTTATTCCATCAGTGATTCTACTACTTCTATATGAATTTATACTTTTCTTTATATAAATTAAATTTTCTACTACATTAGTTTGATCAATGTTGTAGTTCTTTTTTCGAATCTAAAACAAACTTATTTCTTTGGTTTTTTAAAAGTATCCGACAGAATTTGGCAGTACACGATGCAATTGAAAATTTTATTTAAAAAAAGTGCTACATGTCAAAAAATAATATTTCTTTTTTAAATGTTGTTTTCAATTGTATTAAACTGCTGACTCCAATAACATTTTCTACCAGTCAAAAATGGATTTCAAGATTGCAATTTCAAGATTTTACAATTCTGATGGATTTGGCAAACTGTACAACTAGGTGATGTTAATTTTTGAAACCGAACGTAGATTTTCTACAATCATATTGATTAAATTGTTATAGTTAAATATATCATATCATATCATATCATATCATATCATATCATATAATATCATAACATACTTCATATCATATCATATCATAATAACATACTTCATATCATATCATATAATATCATACTTACTAATTTATAAAGACAAAGCGTGTTTTTGTTTGTACACGATAACCGAAAAAACTACTGAACCGATTGTTCTGAAATTTGACATATAGATTCTATATTATATTGAGAAGGGCATAGATTACGTTTTTTATTGAAAATCATTTTACTTTCATCAATAAATTAGGTCATGGTTTTAACAATCAGTTTTACCAGCGGCCATTAGGTGATTTCTTGAATCACGAACATCAACTCAAAGTAGTCCACTTAAAGTATTAATACCAGGCCAGCTCAAGTGAATGTCCATATCTAACTTGGGATTCGTATCTTAAAGGAGGTGTGAAGTTAGTCGGTATTGTCTTTTTTGTTCTTCAAGTTAATCTGACACTACTCTCACATCTTATGGATATGATTTTTGTAAATTTTATTTTCTCTTACGGGGGAAAGGAGGCCCAGAGATGCCTAAGGTTACATCCAACACAGGTGCACTCTCGTCATTGCTGTTGAAAATTCATGTTATTATCTCGCTCTCTCTCTCTCTCTCTCTCTCTCTCTCTCTCTCTCTCTCTCTCTCTCTTTCTCTGTCTTTTTTTCTCCTTCTCTTATAAAATGGTTCTGTATGCCAAATCATACTGAATATAATTTGTGACGACAATTATATATTTGTTTTTAAACATTATATTAACTTCAGAATTGTGACAAGAGACTGTTTTTTTTTAGTTTGAACAAAAGAAATGATTGCAAAATACGGTTCTTTTACCAACAACCTCGAAACTATATAGATAATATATCGTCACTTCTGCATAAAAAGGAAATATCCATCGTCTGCTTAAAAAATATGCTATTCGCCATACCATTTTGCTGGAATTTTAGTTGGCATCACTACGAAAATATACGAAATATGTGATATATATTGTATGTATATTAAATTGTACATATTATATATATACACATTTTAAATACGGTTTCTACTAAGAAATATTGTATTGGCATGTAGGGCCGGTGGATTACGATATCCCGTTGCCTCAAGATGATTTATATATGCAGTTGTGTGTTTGAATGATAGAATGCGATGTCCAGCTGTCTCTGGGCGATTTCTACGGGGAATATTGTATTTAGTTGATAGAAAACGACGTCCAGATATGAGGAAATCAACTTCTATGGAAAGATTCATGTTGAGACGGTACTCTTTCCGAACGACTACTACAGGTAGTATCGTGTTTAGTCGTTAGGAAGCCATGCTAGCTTTCTTGGGACGACTTCTACTGGGACGATCGTGTTTAGTTGGTAGGAAACGATGTTTAGATATGTCGGGACAACTTCTACGGGGAGTTTCGTGTTCGGATGACAAAATGCGATTTTCAGATGATTTGGAACGGCTTCTACGGGGAGTGTCATGTATAGTTAGTGGAAAACGATGTCCAGGTATCTCATTACGATTTCTATGAAGAGATTAGTATTCTATCATTCGAACACGCACACCCCCCAGTAAGAGTCGTCTCGGGATAACTAGACATTATATTCTACCTCCCGAACACATAACTCTCTATAACAGTTGTCCCGAGACATTTCCTATAGTCCGAACATGATGCTCTCTGTAAACGTCGTCTCGAGACACTTGCACATCTTTTTCTACCGCTCGACCTCGAAAGTACAATTTTTTCCATGGAAGCCGAATTTAATATGCATAAATATATATATATATATATATATATATATATATATATATATTGTAAAAATGGTCGGCAAAATAGTAACTTTTGTGGTTAACTTTTGAAGTGGACGCTACACTAAAGCAGCTTTTTATACAGAAGCGACGATAGGTAAATTACGGTCAATTATTTATAGAAATATTGTAGAATTATTTATGAAATTAGTTAAATTATTATCTCGGGCGATGCCGAGACGGGATGCTAGTATATATATATATATATATATATATATATATATATATATATTGTCACGAGGCCGCATCCGAAATGCGCCTCACGAGCCGCGGCACATGCATACATGTAAACACCACGCGACGTCGATGCGGCAGTCGGCCGCGCGAGAACAGAGGGAAGAGGGGAGAACGAATATTCGTCGCGGATAGGAACGAAGTACAGATGGTCTCGTGTTACGTGTAAGGGAATCACGTGGTTCCCGGCCCCGTGCAAAGATTTTCCTCTACACGCGGTTCGGGTGATTCTCTGACGAGAATGACAAAGGGAGAAGAAGGAAGAAACGTTGTAACGAGTTCCGCTCCATCTGCAGCGGCGTGTACCGAGTTCGTGGAAGAGAGTAGTGCGCGAAACCTGGTGGAATGTCTGCGGAAGCCGACGACTGGTGGTGTCGCCGGAATCGAGAATGAGGCCCTTCAACCCCCGCCGAGACAGCCAGCCCCTGCCGCGCGTCCCAGAGCATCGCGCTCGTGCACACGTTCGTGTAGAGACTGCACGGACGGTTTAGGCGGATCGCTGCCGTCTATTGCTCGCAAGTGTTCACGTCTACCGCCCTGCGCCTACATCCGTACTCCCGGGGGACGCCCCGTTGTAAGTACGAGACGGTTGGTCCACGCGAGAGCGCCCCGCTAGCGAGCGAACGAGTGTGTGTGTGAGTAAGAGCGAGAGAGAGAGAGTGCGCACGCGTATTGCGGTCTGGATGATTCCGAAGTTGTTGCCGCGCGCGCTCGAGTCTTGCGCCTCTTAACTTATTATTCGGTGTAGCCTGCCGCGCTGAAAATAAACGTTGTAATTATAAATCACGTTCCCGTTTTCTTTGCTCTTCCTCGCAGTCTTCCACCACCTTCCCTGTTTTCCCCGCATCGTGGCAATCCCGCGCGTAGGATCCACCCGCCTCCGCGGGCACGACGAAGTCCTTCCGCCGTGCGATCTGAGCTGGCCACGGACTTCCTTGAGGAAGGAGCCGCCTTGCTGTGGACGTGGTGCTCGCTGCCAGAGTACCGCGCACGAGACACGTAAGTAGACTCACACATTCGCGAGTCAATTTTGGTAACGGACTGGCGCGTCGAGGCGCGCCGAGACTCCACCGCTGACGGGTGCCTATTCCCCGGACGGCGAGAAGTAGGATCGACGTGGGTTGCGCGCGGACCGTACGGGAGCGGTCGCGCGTCGATATTCGAACTTGAGTTCTATTAATCGAACCCATCCCGTGACAATATATATATATATATATATATATATATATTTATAATATCAAGAAGTTTTAAAATCATAGTTTATTTGCGATGGGCAATAACATGGCCCCGCAAATTCTTTTCGACCAAAATATCAATTGATTATACACATATATCGCAAACAATAACCTCATTAAATTATTATAATTTATTTCAGCCACACTCACGAAAAGAATAATAAGTTAGATATTAGAATACACAAAAATATAAAAGTAAATGTAATATATTTAATGTGCGGTAAATATACCGAAAAGGGAACAAAGGTCGCGACGAGTACTGGAGAAGGTAGTAGACGCAACCGCCGAAAACCGGACAGTAGAGAGAGAGCGCAATACCTAGTCTCTTTCTCTACTGCTAAACTTGAGCCAGAAGCATACGATAGAGGAGATACACTACGCGCGGCAAGAGAGAGCCGCGTCAAGTGTATTAGGCCGGCGGCCGCTATCCCTCTCTAGTACACGCCGCACACACACTACCGTACACTTTCGTCGAACGGCGGGCGCCAGCATCAAATGCTGCGGTAGGCGAAGGCGCAAGCCTTATACTGGCGCGCGCATTCCAGTGTATACAACGGATGTTCGAAAACAAATTCACCCTCTGTATTTAATTAAAATAATTAAATTAAAATATTAATTATACGAAATATATATAAATATATATATATATATACATACATGTATATGTGAGTATACACAATTATACGTTTATACAATTACTGTACGCAGCACACCGGCTGCAAATATAATTAATACATTGTAAATAATAATCATTATGATTATTATTATTTATTATTATTATTAATTATTATTATTATTAATATAATTATTATAATTCGGCGGCTCGTCCAAAATTGAACGAGGGGCGACGGAAATACTCGATTATTTTATTATAAAAGGGCCTGCAAAAGGCAAAATCGAGAGTTCGCCCGGTGAACCGACTGCCCCGAAGTCCAGTCACACGATCTCTCCCCGGAGCTAAAAACTCATCCAGAGCTCGAAATTATCCTGACATTAAATCCTGCCCGAAAACTACTAGTTTGATCTTTGTTGGGAGACGCTCCTCAAAAGACAGACGACTAATAGTTTTACCTATCCCCAAGTGAACGTTATTTGCGAGGCGCTCCTCAAAAGACCAGCGGAGTTAAGCACTACCTTAGAATAAACCTATATTAAATTCCACCTGTCATGCTTTAATAGTTCCCCGCGTGGAAAATAGCACCGAGAATCCGTGCGGAAAATAGCGCTGGATTAATTTAATTTCACGGAAACTAGCCTCCGTTTAAATAAATCGTATGATTATAAGTTTATAAATCTAGTTTACTAAGTTTTATACTAAATCTAATAAGTAATTATTTTGTTCTATATTTTGTTACAGAACCGCGACAGTTTGAAGTAAACTTATTAAATAAATTTATTTTATATTCTTTCTAACAAAATATACTGTGTAGTTCAAATTATTTTCCTGATCCCCCGTCCTATCCCCAAATACTTCCTCCCCTCTCAAACATACCCTGGAAATTTACTGCGTATGTTATCCCAAGGGGGATAGGAACGTTACATATTTTTAAGAAATATTTCAAAGTTTTTAAGCAAACTATACGTTACTGAATTCTTCTTCACCGGCGATCTTTTGTTTTAGTCTTATTGTTGCTTACTCGTGATCGGTCCACACATGATATTAGTAAATATTTTTTCAGTGTTATAGAATAATACAAAAAAAATTACTTTTCAGCTTCAACTAAAAAAACTAGATCTAAGAAAATATTATTTAGATGTGGGAAATCAAGTATTAAAACCAAAACGATATATAAATTGTTATAAGTATATATTATACATAAACGCATATACTATTCATTGGAATCCATAAATTAATTTCATCATGTATAACTATAAGAGATCTGAAATTGATATATAAGATTTTTATAATTGTCCACAGCATACTGCGATAGCGTAATTAATAAGGGATAGCTTGAGAATCCAAAGATCTGCGGATAGAATCCCGGTCAGGTCAAAGTTTTGAAATAAATGTAATAAAAGTAAATTAACGTATAAATTGTGAAAGAATTCAAGAAATTATTCGCTTAGTTTAAACTTTTGATTCTTAAAGCGAAGAAAATAATGCTTTGAATCAAGAAACTATGCACTACTTTTGAACATTTAACATACATGAATTTTCATGTTTTTGAAAATAAAAACCTATTTCAAGTAATTATTGTTTTAAAGATCGGAATCGAGTTCTTAATTTTAAATTAAATTTCTTGAGTGAAGTATTGCAATTCTTAATCCAAGTAGATATTTACTTACTTTGTCGGCTTGAATCAAATATCTAATTTTTTTATTCAAAATTTTCAGTTATTGGTTCAAGAAAATATTTTCACCCATTTTCTCGAAAATCTTCACAAAAATCTAGGAGATATTTAATTAATCCTAGAATTTATTTTCCGGATTTAAAATTTGAAATTATTGATTCAAGAAAATATATCTTTTAGATATATTTCATTTCATTTAATTCCCAATATTTGTGTTCTGCTGTTGAGAAAATATAAGCTTTATTTTAGTAACTACTTACTTGGTTAAAGAAAATATTTAATTAGTACAGAACAATCGTTTACATTTGTTGAATCAAGTAATATTTACTTTATATTAGAATTTTTGCAGTATATAATAAATTAATTCGATAATATTGTTCTTTTGATAGTATCAGAAAAATTTTTGACCACAGATCTGATCAATCTATAATTTAAGTATATTGATCATTTGCAATTCTAGCTATTAGATTTTCTGAATTAGATGCATTACATTTTTGTTTTAATAAAATAACCTTCAGATTCAAAGTTTTGTTTTTTTCGATTTAGAACATATTTATTTATATCCTATATGTATTGCGTAACTCTATGCTGTATATACTGTATAAAAACAATTAAATACGAATTTCAAGAAAATATTAGTTTCATTCTGTAAAGCGTTTTTTAGAGAATCAAAAGTATTGTGTTCAGGTATATGATTGCTAAATTTAAGAAACTCAGGTTTTCCAATTTAATTTTGATCAGCTTGTTTGAAAGAAACGTTTTCTAGAAAATGAAAATGCTTATTTTTAGATTATGATGAGCTAAATTTAAGTAATTCGAACATTATAATTAAATAAATATTTACTTGACTCGATTTCCATTCTTAAGAAAATCTATTCTCTTGGTTTAAGAAAATTATGTTTTAATTCTTAATAATTTTTCCTGAATGTAAGTTAATATTTCGATCGCTTTCAAATTTTTAATAAAAATTCTATACGGTCAAGATTAGATGATAGGATATTTTTTACTGCAAATTTAACAAAAAAAAATAAAATAAAATGATGGCAACATAGCTAGTTGCATGTATATCGGTAGACTGTCTGCTAGGCCTCGTACAACATGCGTGCAGATGAACAGGTAATAAACAGTGAGAGCAGATGACAGAAAGAGACGAAACAGTATAGAGAAAACTCGCGTGTACATGCAGGTACATGGTATGACAACACCCACCAGCATCGAGTAATCTATGTTATTCCCCTTGGATTTTTCATTTCTCCCGTCCCCCTCTCGCTCTCTCATTCTCTCTCTCTCTCTCTCTCTCTCTCTCTCTCTCTCTCTCTCTCTCATTCTCTCTCTCTCTCTCTCATTCTCTCTCTCTGTTTCTCTCTCTCTCTCTCTCTCTCCCTCTCTCGCTTTCTCTGTCTTCTCCATATAAGGTAGTTATGTGTCAAATATGATTATATAAGAGCCTGATATGATACTCCAAAAATATATAAAGCAATCAAATAATTTTTGGAAAAGTTTACAGTCTATAATTAGCAGCTTCTTCGAGAAGATATATTGCATTTGTAAACATAGATCAATTACTGACAATTGTCATGAATATTGTCTCAATGTTAAGTTAAATTTTTTAAAGCGTTCATATATTTGTTGCAACTTGATTATTTTAGTTAAATAGTAAAAGATTACAAAATTAAATCAAATATACATTTATTTAGCTCCAAGTAAAACGTATGTCATAGAAATAAGTCTTTACTGAAAAAAAAATTGATAGATTTAAATAAAGGGTTGATTCGTATACCATTAATTAACCATTTATTCAAAATATGTAATTTATGTAATTTATGGGAGGAATTTTAAGAAATAAACGGCGTCATATAATAACAAAATAACAATTTAATATAATGTAACAAATGTAATCATGGTACAGAATACTAGCCACAATCCTCCCCGCCATATCGCACTCGCGCGCACCGAAAATTTTCTACCTTCCCCGCGTTTGGTGGCCGCCGCTTCCTAATCTCTACCGCGTCCCCTTTTCCCCGCTCGCAATATTCATAGTAATATAATTAACATTAACGGGCACGCAGACCCACTCGCAGTCCCCTCGTGCGCTCGCTGCTGCTATCCGCTTCTCTTCCGCGGTGGTCTCCCTTGGAGAGAGAGACAAAAGAGACAACAAAAATATTTGTCTCGTCTGGCACTGTCCGCACAATCTACTTTCACCACTCGCACAGTTCTGGTCCACACTCCACTCTACTTCCCGACTACCGTTTCTTGCACTTCACCTTCCGTACTCTTCCCTTCCGAACACGATCTACTTAGTTCTACTAACTAGTGGTTTTCTGTTGCGCGACAATGGCTGCGCACGCTGTGTCTCTCCGACTCTCACTAATCTCGTTGTGTTTTTCAGCGTCTCCACGCGCCCTTCCTGCTTGTTGAGCTGACATCGTTGAGCTCGATTGTCGTTGCTGCTTCCTTTTCTGTGCGCGGCTTGTTTGCGTTCGTTCGAGCAGCGGCCCATGCGGCGTCCAGTATGTTGCACTTAACCTGGTGGCCACGTGTCTTCAAATCTTCCACTTCCCGCTTGCAGTGTCTACATGGCTTTTGGACCTTTGCCACGTATGCTTGTTTCTTTTTTTTTATTTTATCTCTTTAGTGTAGTATCTCCACTCGCGTCTACTTTACGATTTCATCATACCATTTCCCCGTTTCCAGGTTATGTTCTCTCTCTCTCTCTCTTTCTCTCTCTCTCCTTGCTTACTTCCATATACCTCTCCCTCTCTCTCACTCCATCTTCTTCTGCATGCGTCTAACTATCCGTGTTCATCTGTATCTCTTTGTTTTTCTTTCTCTCTATCTGACTTCCTTCCTCGGCGTGGAGCTCGGCCACAGCTCCTCCGGGGGCCCTATTAGGACTATCGGCGCTGGCGGTTGCGGCTTCGGGTTCAAGCCTTGCGGCCGGTATGCCCTCGCGCAGCCCGGGATCGAAAGGAATTAGAACCAGGCCTCCGAACATACCGCCCCTCCGGATGACCAATTTCTGGAGGGGTATGCGGGCTCCACTCTCTGGGTGGACCCAGCTCCGCTCCTCTCCTTCCTCGCCTCGCCGGTCGCGTTTCAGGGACTCGGAAGGTGGTGGTCTTCAGTTGGTCGCTCCCGGTCCCCGCTCGGTTTTACTCTCTGTGGTTGTTGGCCCCCTCTCCCTTCTGTATGCGTGGGATTCTCCCTCGCCGGGTCTCTAGGGGTGGCATCGGGCCGGGTTGGCGGTAGCGGCCCTGCCTGGCCGAGAACCCCCGCTGCGGCCCGGATTACCGCGCCGGCCCCTTCCTCCCGTCGGAAGAGGATCGATTCAAAATCTTCTCTTTCGAATTGCCGGCGGGGGTTGTATCGCCTGGACCGGCGAGCTTCCCGGCGTTCCTGCTCCTCCGCTCGGCGCTCTTCGGCAGCGAATCCCGGTGGCCCGGGCCGGCCGACCACTTCATCATCCCACTCCTGTGGGCCACTGGGTGTTGGCGGGGGAGTGGGAGGCCTAGGTGTAATGGTCCCGCGGTGGAGGCCGATGTCCTTCGCCCGCTGCCGGGGCCTTGTCGGACTCGTGCCGCAGCGGCGGCACCCGACCTACCTCCCTCCGACGGTTTGCCGGGGAGCGCTCCCCTTGCTCCTCTCGGACCTCCCTTTTCTTCGGGATGGCCCCCTTGCTCGTTTTCTCTCCCGTAGTCTCCCCTCTTTTGGGAGTGGCCCCCTCTTCCTCCTTCGGGGCGCCTCCTTTCTTCTGCGGGGCGTCTTCTTCTACGGCCCCTTCATCTATGGGTCCCTGCGGGGGCGCGTTTTCTCGCCCGGGGCCTGTCCCCCCAAGCTTCCGCCTCCTCCTCCTCGTCGACCGGGATGTCGGCCCAGTTCCGGCCGCCCAACCCGAGAGGGTATTGCTTCGGGAGCATCGCCTCCTCTGGTTCCATCCCCTGGGGGGTATAGTATTCCCCGCTACTCTCGCTGCTCACGCTTAGCTTGCGCATGCCTTCCCCTTCCTTGCTCTCCATACCTCTTACTTCCGTGCCTATCAAACCCAACTTTCTCCCTATCTCTTCCGTCGCTACTCCTTCCGTCGCTGCTTCCGTCTCTGAAACAATTAACATATAGATTAGTCTCCCCCTGTGGTCATGGGCCCTGCCTGGTTATTTCCCTGGGTACCCCAGGGTGGTAGGTATCGCTTGAGCTCGGATATGTGGGCCTTTGCGACGCGCTTTGCCGAGTTGGTCTCGAGGACGTAAACCGTTTGGGAAAGGGCGTTTAGGATCTTGTAAGGGCCTTCATATTTGGGCGCCAGTTTCGGATTGAAACGATTAATCGCGCTTGACAGCACGAGAGTTCTTCTCCACACAATGTCTCCTACCTGAAACCGCACTTCCCGTCTCCCTTTGTTGTAGAACTTCCGTTGCTTCTCCCGGGCTTGGTCTAAATATCGGCGTATGAGGTCTCGCATGGCCCCTAGCCTCTTCATTTTATCCTCCCATTCTTCCGGCTTAATTCTCACTACCTCTCTTCTTCCTTCTACTTCCCTTCGGAGGCTGTGCACCGGGTTGGGGTTCCGCCCGAAGTTTAGGAATGCCGGTGACTCTTTCAGGCTAGACTGACAGACCGTATTAATCGTGTTCCTGCATTCGTGTAAGTGTTGGTCCCATCCCCGATGATCTTCTCTGACAAAGGTCGAGATCATCGTTTTTAGCGTCCTGTTGACCCTCTCGACAGGGTTGGCTTGCGGGTGATATGGCGGTATGGTAACATGCCTTATCCCGTATTCTTCCATCACCCCTTTAAGATGTTTATTATCGAATTCTTTTCCGTTGTCGGTGAGTAGGTACTCCGGCGTTGCCCACCGAAAAATAACTAACTCTTCCAAGGCTTTCGCTACTCCCTTCCCGTCGACCGTCCTCATAGGCTTGACTTCGATCCAGCGTGTAAACACGTCTTACAGGACTAGAAGGTATTTGTTACTAGACGGAAATTCCATGAAGTCTGCTGCTACTACACACCAAGACTCTTCTACGATTCGATCTCCCATCAGCCCTTGTGGGCCCTGTTGCGAAACCTTATATTTCTGGCACTCTGGGCAACGCCGCACATATTCACTTACGTCCGCCCAGATGCTCTTCCAGTAGTAATCCTGGACTATGCGAGCGTATGCTTTTTCTATGCCTACATGTCCGGCGGATACGTCGTCGTATGCGTCATGGAGCACCCTCCGTCGCTGTTCGAAGGGGATCACTAACTTCCAGTTACTACTTCCTTCCGTGAACGGTGCCATAATTTTCTCTCCCCCTCGGCGGTATAGCATTCCGTCCACTACACACCAATCTTTGTATTTCTTCGGCAGCTCCTCTACTTGCTGAATCATCCTTAGATACCACTCGTCTTCCACTCCCGTGAATCCCGCCACATCCTCCTTCTCTTCTATTCCCCTCGATAATGCGTCGGGTACGTAATTCAGCGCCCCCTTCCGGTACTCCAAATCGAAATCCCATTCTTGTAATTCTAGCGCCCACCTAGCGTGTCGTCCGGTCAGTTCTTTCGACTTCTTCATCCACTTCAGGGCACTATGATCGGTGATTGCCTTAAAGTGGTAGCCCTCGAGGTAAGGTCGCAGTTTCTTTATTGCCCATATCAGGGCTAGCCCTTCTTTCTCGGAGATCGTGTAGTTCTTTTCGGCGTTCCGTAACACCCTACTTACATAGACAATGGGGTGTTCCCCGTCTTCCAACTCCTGGGTCAGGACCGCTCCGATAGCGTAATCGCTAGCGTCCGTCTGTACTGTGAACCGTTTGGTGAAATCGGGGCGTGCCAGAACGGCGCTTCCGACAGTGCTTCCTTTAACTTCTCAAATGCTTCTTGTTGTTCTTCCCCCCACTTCCATGCATGCTTCTTACTGAGTAGGCGGGCGAGTGGCACCTTGATCTGCGGCTCATTGGGTATGAACCTCGAGTACCAAGGTACCATCCCCAGGAACGAACGTAACTGCTTCAGGTTCCGGGGAACCGGAAATTTTACCACCGGAGCAACTTTCTCTGGGTCGGGCCGTAGCCCCTCTTTGTCTAGGAGAAATCCCAAGTACGCCACCTGCGCACAGCAGAATTCGCATTTCTCCCGGTTGACGGACAGCCCCGCTGCCAACCATCTCCGCAACACCGCTTCCAACCATCTCAGGTGTTCGTCGTATTCTTCCGTCACCACGATCACGTCGTCCAGGTATGCGAACACTCGCGGTTCGAACTCTGGACCAAACAGACGGTCGACCAATCGCTGGAACGTTATTGGGGCGTTGGTTAATCCGAAGGGCATCCGGGTGAACTGATATAGGCCCGATCCCGGGACCGCGAAGGCCGTATACTTTTTACTCCTCTTCGCCATCGGTACCTGAAAATAGGCGCTTTTTAAGTCGATCTTGGAGAGGTATCGGGCCTTTCGCAGCTTATCCAAGATGGAGTCCATGCGCGGTAGCAGGTACGCATCCTTCCGGGTCACTGCGTTCAGATCTCGGTAGTCGATGCAGAATCGATACGACCCGTTCGCCTTCTTCACGATTACAGGTGCACTACTCCACTCACTTCCGGAACGCTCTATTACTCCTGACTTCAACATCTTCCTGATTTCCCCTACCGATACTTCCGCGATTTTGGGAGACATAGGCCTCAATCGGTGCTTAAACGGTGCCGCTCCTTGTACATCTATATGGTGTTCGGTCAAGTGGGTTACTCCCGGGTTTTCCGAGGGTAACGGCACGATGGCTTCTACCAGGCGTTCTACTTCTCCCCTTTTTTCGGGGGTCAACTCCGAGATGCCCGCACATTCTGCATATAACACTCCTTCGTCTTCGTTATTACCCCCGACGAATTCTCTCCACGGGCTGTCCGGCGTTCTCCACTGTCCATGTCCGAATTTCACCTCTATTTCGAATGATTGGCAAAACTCCATTCCTAGGATCAAGTCGTGATCCAGAACTTCCATCACTCGCAAGTCCACTTCTCCCAACCGTCTTCCCACTTACATCGTTACGGTAAGGATTCCCAATATTTGGATAATTCCCCCGGTAACGATTTTTATGTGCAGATGGGCGGGTGTCAGCCGGTCTCGGAATGTTTCGGCCACCCGAGGTCCAGCCAACGATATGAACGCTCCCGGATCAAATAACGCTAAGTAGCTCTTACCGGCTAATTCTACCCGCAGGTAGTACCGGTTCTCTACCCACGTTCCAGCTATTTCGTCCTTTATGCCGGGCCTGTTTTTCGCGCTCCGTCCCTCCGGCTTGTCATGGTTGCGGGGAGGTCCAGTCCGGACCCTGCACCCGCGCTTCTCAGGCTGATCTCCTTTACCGAATCGGTATCTCCTCCAATCTTCTTTTCTCGTTTCTCGCGGCATCGTCTAATTTTCTCTTCACTGTTCGTTGTTTCTTCTCCTACCCTCTTCTACCCCTCCATTATTCCTTCGGCTCTTTTCTTCTCTTCTTGCGTTACCTCTTCTAGCCTTTTTTTCTTTCTATTCGCTGTCTCTCCAACACTTCTCTTCTCTTTCCTCGTCGACTCTTCTATTCTTCTCTTCGGGATTTCGGTTTTCCGACGCTTCGCTCGGTCCCGCCCAGGTAATGGATTTCCGCAGGCACACCCGATAGGCTTGTTCAGTCAGCCCTTTTTGATCCTCTTTTAACCTCACTTCTTCTTCCTGCAGCCTCTTCTTCTCTTCTTCTATGGTGGTCCGCTCTCGTCTCAACCTCTCCCACTCTTCTGAAATCTGCACGCTCTCCTCGGTTACTTCCCGTTTCGCCTCTACTATTTGGTCTCGCTCCGCTTCTAATTTCCGCCTCCTCAAAGTCGTCTCTCGGGCCCCTGTCGCTCTGGGCCGGAAAGCATGGGCCCTACTTGCTTCCCCGCCAATCCATTTCCCCAGCTTCCTCCTCTGGGTGGGGGGCTAGGGGCAGGTGGACTAGACGGCCCCCTTGTCAGATATGGTGGGGTTCGGACAGGAGGCGTCTGGCGTTCAGGGCACTCCCTGGACCGGTGTCCTCTGCGTCTACATGCGTAGCACTCCACATGGAGGCATTCGTAGGCGCGATGGCCCACCACGTTACAGTGGTAGCACGTGCCCCAAAAGGCACCATCCTCCCTCGGTGGTACCCCCTCCCCCGGGTAGTCGTTCGCTCGGAGAACGCCCGCACCTCTCAGTGGTGGTACTTCACGCGGCCCGAGGTCTCGGTGGGGCCAAGTCGACATCGCGGCCTGAGCCCTATCTCGGTAGTCCTCCGGTGACGTGCGTGGTGCAGCCTGTCGAGGGGCTGGACGGGGCCCGTCGGGCGCATGCGATCGGGGACTTGGCATCGGCCGTGGTTTGGGCGGCGGCGCGTCTACTCCCGCCACTAAGCCATGCTCCCCTCGGGATCGTGACTCTCGATGCTTCCCTCTCCGTTCTGGGCTAACCCGTTCTCTTCCTTTCTTCTTCTTCCCTTCTTTAGGCCGCCGCTCACTTCCGCTGGAGTCCGTCTCTTCTACTGCTGCTACCTTCTTGACCGTCTGACTCCTCGCAGCGGCTAGCGGCAGCCGCATCTTATCCTTTGGAGGTGAGGCGTGTATCTGCTATCCAGTTCCTTCATCCTCTCCCACACTTTGCATCATTTCTCCAACTCCTCCATACTGCGGATTCATTTGTGGGCGATGAAATGCCTGTATTCCGGGATTAGATTTCGATAGGCGGTTATGAGTAAGCTTTTCGCGTAAGGGGGGTTTCGGAATCTGCCCACTATGTGGCGGAGAGCTGCTAAAAAGTGGACGAATTTTTCCCCCTTTGCCTGGGTGCGCTGCTTCAGCTCATTTTCCAGGTCAGCAGCATCCCACTCGCCTAAGTACTGGTGACGGAAGGCGGCTGCAAATTCCTTCCATGTGGTGATTCCTGGCTTTGCTTCTCTGAACCACTGTCCCGCCGGATCTTCCAGTATACTTGGCAGAGCTCGCAAAACTTGCCTGTCCGTCATGCGAGTGTTGTGTTTGCAGTCCTTCAGCTTTGCCAGGAAGCCCGCGGGGTTATCCTTTTCTGATCCAGAGAACCGCAACCGCCAGTTCTGGAGTGTTTTCTCACAATTTATCGGGTCGGTCCTCCGGGTCGGTCGCGCGGCGGAGGCTTGTGCTAGTTCCTCTTCGGATTCCTCTTCGCTCTCTTCCTCTTCTGATTCTTCGGACAAAAATAACTCTGCTTCGAATGACTCGCTGCCACTCTCCGACACTCGCCGTGGCTTCTTCTTCCCTTCCCGAATGGTGACGTCCGGGGAACTCCGCGTCGGGCCCGGTCCCGCCTTCTCATTCTTCCTCTGAACTAACCCGGATCCCAGTACAGGGCTCGCTGGGGGCGGGCTGGGAACTACCCTACGTGATGCAGACAGCTTGTGGTCCGCCTTCCTCTTCACTCTGGCCATTACCGCTTCCAGATCGTTCGCTTCATCGTCATCCGTGTCTATAATCGGTGTCCTGGACTTAGTCTGATTTGGGGGTGGGACTTCTAGATTGGAGTCGTCTCTCAGCTTTCCCTCGTCTAATAATTTCCGTCCCAACTCCGTCCGAGCCAACGCTGAGCTTAGCAACGACCCTAGCATATTTAGAAGGTCGTCATGGGTCAAGGCGACCGGTGTCGACCGCGGCAGCGACTCCAAATTGTTGGCGATCGGTTCTTCACTGCTTTGGGGAACATACGGCCTTGATTGTGTGGGCGGTGGAGGGGTTGGGCTAGATACCGGCACCCCCACGACCCTTTCGTTGCCTCGTGGGATACTGTACCCCACCGGTTCCAAACTACCGGCGTCTGTCCTCGCCGACCCCTTTCGTGGCCTCCCTCGGCCGCTCTTCTTGCCCGCGGTCAGCGCAGCCGTTCCGTCTTCCTCTCCTAGGCTGCCACGACGTGGAGCATCGCTCACATTAGTCTCTACTGGGGGGGCCGTTCGTGCGTCTTCTACTTCATCCACTGTAGGGTCCCACGGGAACTCCTCATCCGCCAAGCTCTCTTTAATTTCGTAGCTCTCTTTAATTTCCCTACGGTCGGCATCCGTTCCCGTCAGGCTAAGCCCATGAATCCCCAGTTCCTCGCTGACCTCTTCATCTGTGAGGTCGCGGAATCGGCGGGCGATAGCTCGAGCCCACGGGACCGCTCCAAGGCTTCTGTCAGTCACGGGACTAACTCCGCCATTGTCGCTCTACTTCCGAACTCTTGGTAGCTTTCTCTTTCTTTGTCTCTCTCTTCAGATCACTCCGGTTTGCTTTTTTCTTCAACGAGGAAACGTCAAACCTCGTTATGTGTTGGCCAAGAGCGGCAACAACGACCACAATCCGAGAAGAATAAAAAAAAACAAAAGCAAGACAGCCGCTTGGGGCGCACCAACCGGCCTCAAGCGATACCAAATGAAAACAATGGGTTGTGCGGGGTGTAGCACCGTATAACGAAATTGATTGAGATTTAGAGGAGAAAAAAAAGAATAAAATTTTTTTGTAAAAGTAAAGGTAACTATAGCTCCGAAGGGCTTCCCTTTCTACACTCCCTTTCTTCAACCGGCTAGCGGACGACTCGCGTAGCTTTACCCCGCGGCTGGCCACCTCTAGGACATATCCGACGTCGCTGATCGCGTGATCTACTGGTCCTACCAAGCACTTCCCTCTGTCTGCTAAGCTACTTCGCTTTTCATTCGCGCCCGTGTCTTCCCATCAAGCACCCCAATGTGTCTGCGGCTCACAATACAAGCGCCTACCTAATTAACGATGACTCACGAATAAACTGCCTAGTTAAACATTATCAATATATATTCTCAATAACAATTAATGTATATTCCGAACCCAAATATCGTGAATAAATATTATAAATACAACTTTAATATATAGATAATCAGATATTATATAGACATATGATATATAAATAAGTCATAGGATAGCAAGTATGTATTTATGTGCTTTATATATTATAATCATCAATAAGTAAATAACTTCCTGCAATATCTCCCTCGGCGCTGAGTTGTCTGTCTTCACCTCCAATAATCTTCCAAACTTCCAAAATTACACTCGTCCAACATCCTCAGAAAATAAAAATTTTTTTTTTTTTTTAATTTCTTCTGTTAAAGTCTCCCTTTTTTTTCTTCTGACCAACCTTCTAACTTCTTTATGCCTTCTTATTTCTTATTCATGTGTACTTCTTCATCTCCTATTATTTCTACCATTATTTACTTATTCATCTCGTTTTACTTTTATTTACTATCTACTATTTGTCTTCGTCCATCAGCATATTCTTCTCCTTATCTCCTCATATTTGTCATAATTTTCTTCCCTCAACCAATTGCTACTAACACTTCATAACTAACATTTCCATTAACAGTTTCAAAAAAAAAGAAAATTTGTTTTATTAACTTTCAATGTTTCATTCTCCTATAAATTTCAGCTAAATCACAGGCAAAGCAAAAAAAAATTTTCCTATTAGATTTCAAAAAAAAATTTTTTCTTTTTTTTTATCAATTTTAAATTCAAAAATTTTAATTTTCAAAAAAAAATTTTTTTTTTATTAAATTCCCAAAATTTTATTCTATTAAAAATTTTACAATTTTCAAAAAAAAATTTTTTTTTTTTTTTATTAAACTTCAAAATTTTATTTCGTTATAAATTTTAAATTCAAAAAAAAATTTTAATTTTCAAAAAAAATTTTTTTTTTTTTTTTATTAAATTCCCAAAATTTTTATTCTATTAGAAGTGTTAAAATTTTCAACAAAAAAAAAACATTTTTTTTTTTTTTTATAAAACTTCCAAATGTTATTAAGTTCCACAATTTTATTTTATTATAAGTTTTAAAATCCAAAAAAAGTTTTTTTTTATTAACTTTTAAAATTTTATCGTATTAGAAATTTCAACTCCAACAAAAAAAATTCTTAATTTTAAAATTCCTCTCTCTTCCCTTCGCCTGTTATATTTCGAAATTTTGTTTTATTATAAATTCCTCATAAAGTCCTCATCGCTACTTGAATTATCGCCGCCCGATTACCGCCCCACGTTGGGCGCCATTTGTGACGTTGCGCGGACTTCCTCTCGTCACGTACTTCACTTACCGCCTTTTTCTCCTGAATACTTCCAGGGCGGGAACGCGGGCTGGTGTGTGTATTGTTCGTCGATGTAGCAAATGGATTTATGTGTATGGATGTATATATATATATATATATATATATATATATATATAGATATAGGTATGCGAGGAATTTTAAGAAATAAACGGCGTCATATAATAACAAAATAACAATTTAATATAATGTAACAAATGTAATCATGGTACAGAATACTAGCCACAATCCTCCCCGCCATATCGCACTCGCGCGCACCGAAAATCCGCGACCGAAAACCTTCCCCGCGTTTGGTGGCCGCCGCTTTCTAATCTCTACCGCGTCCCCTTTTCCCCGCTCGCAATATTCACAGTAATATAATTAACATTAACGGGCGCGCAGGCCCACTCACCCGCTACCGCTATATATAGACAAGGGCGTCCCCTCGTGCGCTCGCTGCTGCTATCTGCTTCTCTTCCGCGGTAGTCTCCCTTGGAGAGAGAGAGAGAACATAACCTCGAAACGGGGAAATGATATGATGAAATCGTAAAGTAGATGCGAGTGGAGATACGAAACTAAAAAGATAAAATAAAAAAAAAGAAACAAGCATACGTGGCAAAGGTCCAAAAGCCATGTAGACACTGCAAGCGGGAAGTGGAAGATTTGAAGACACGTGGTCACCAGGTTAAGTACAAAATTTAAATTCCGTCAGGAATGATACTGGTATCTTACCGCGTAAGCGCTTAGATAACAGTCAGTACCTTACCCAGAATCCAATTATGCCATGGACACCCCGAACACTGAATAGGGAATTAGTTATAATTAATATAGACAATAATACTCACTTTTGAATTTATTTAACGTTTCCTTATACTCATGTTTTACAATGTTTACATTACCTTAGTTTATAGACGCTTGCATATTTTTGTTTAAATATGTATTTCAAAAAGTATTTTCAATTTTAATTGCGATTATTTTTATATAGTCATAAGTTAGTTAACATATATTATTTATTAAATAATTACTGTTAGTAATTCGTATAATAATTAATTGATTAATACAATTTTTAATGATTACCAGCTTCAAATTTATAATTGATTGAAAATAGTAATTATGTAATATAATTGTTAATAATAATAATGTAAAACCAAATAGGCTGTTTATTTATATTAGATTCTCAGATTTTCATTAAACAACTCTTTTGATTACTAGTTAACTATAGTAAGAATATTATTATAACATTATGATATCGTAATATTATTAATTATCGTTATGAGAAAAACGAGTAAAACAATAATTATTTTATTATTATTAATATAATTATTATACTGTAAGACCGATAAGATTATTTATTAATTTAATATCATTTATTACGAATTATTATATTATTTCAATAATATTCCTTTTGGAATTTAATGTAACTTATGAGAATATAGTTGTATGCCGATATGTACACACATACGCATATAGACCCGTACATACATATACGCGTATATATTATATTATATATATATATATATATATATATGCTTGTGCGGCATGCGTCGTATACAAGTGCTTATACATTCTTCCTTTCATATTCGTATACGTTTAGAAGAAAGTAAGAAAAGGAAACGAGTCAAGGGCTTCTAGCGCGCACGTATATATATATATATATATATATATATATATATATATATATATATATTTACTGCGCACGTTAATAATGTTAAATAATATGTTTTTATAAATAGATTACTAATTGGCGGTGAGTATATTTATAAACATGTTTTAGTAAAAATCTCAATTGTGTTTTGTTACATGAAGAACAAAAGTTGTACTAGAAATTGCAAATGTCAATTTTAATGTTCACATAAATTGACATTATTGGTAAATCTATCTTGTCATTTTACGAGAACGTTAATTAAAATTAGCTACTGCAATTTTTAGTCCAACTGTTTTTTCTTATATATAATATTTAACTATATTTTAATAATTTTATGTTGCTTACAGCTATTTTACTCGTTTTAAAATATTAATTCAATTTAATTCGTAAAATATTATTTCACTGCTTTGTATATTATTTACGCCACTCAAAATGCTTGAAGATTTAGTAAATTTATTGCAAATTGTTGTAAGAAATCTTCCAAACATTTTTAATAGTGCCTGTCCTCATCTTACTCATTTACCTTCATTTCTTTATATTTCTGATTCTTTCCTGATGGAAGATATCTACCACCTTTCTGCTAGGTTTCCGTAAAGTACTTTGCACATTTTTTTCAAAACAGTTTTATTAAAATAAAACTTTTCAATTTTTATTTATTGAAATAATAATATTATTACTTATTAAAATTATTTATTTTATCACAAATCAGGAAGCTGATACGCTAACTAATTTAAGTCGAGAGCAGGTAATTATTTTATATTTGAAAATTTCACATTGCTTTTCAGTTAGAAAATATACTTTTTTGCATTTATATTCAATACTCATTATAATTATAACATTCATTTTTAATTCTTACTTAGCTATAAAATAGAAGCGCGGTCCTGCACGCATTCTATTATAAATTTATATTATATATAGATTCATTATATTAGCTCGAAATTTCTTAATAGAATTTCATTAATATTTAATAATTCAGGCCGTAAAACTTTTAACTTTAAAATACAACGAATGTTAAATTTTGAAATTACAAAGATTGTATTCGATATTTATTCTAATCCTCCTTTTAAAATTAGGATTTCATTACTTTTAAATCATTTTTTAAATTGGATTTTGTAATTCTCAGAGCTTTTTACTAAAGATAAAAGCTTTTGAATAAAAATTAAAAAATGTGATTGTTTGAATTCAGCCTTGATTCGTAACATCCGGTCATCCTTTTGTTAAACTGAGGAAATAATTTTTAGTCAAGTATTTATTTTATGTAATATAAACGTGCATCCATGTAATTTATATTTATTTTAGAATCAATATTTATTCGTTAAAAAAAAATAAAATAAAAAAATGGAATTGAACCCGGGTCCAGATCACAAAAATCACGAACCATAACCAGTAAACCAATTTCTAATTTAAGTGTATGTTTAAATGTTAAATATATTTATCAGCTTACACATCAAATTTAAGTTTTATTTTAATTCTTCATTTAAAGGTAATACATTTATTCTCTTCTAAGTAAGAAATACATTAAATTAAATAAATTGTATTTGAATGTTAATCCACTATTAATGCGCATACACGTAACCTCGCCGAACCAAGAAAGTTTTGCACGTCGATACGTGCTAGCGATACGACGCGGGTGGAGGACAAGATTTGAACGAGAAAGAAACAGCTATACAAGCTATGGCTATTAAGTAGAACGAGTGCGCATGCACCAATCAACATTGACCAACAGCTGTTTAGTTTGAGACTTCTTCTTCAGAATGCAGTTAATCTCGTTTCTGTAAACAATATCGTTGTGACATAACCTTCATTTACTTTAGTGTTGTTCTTTTGTTTTGCCGGAAAAATGGTTAACGTAATAATAGAGCAACGAATTGTTATGAAATTTCACTTTAAACTTGGAAAAATCGCTAACGAAACCTATAATTTACTAAAAAAAGTATATGGCAGTGAATGTTTATCGCGGTCGTCCTTCAACATCAAAAACGGATGACAATGTCGAAAAAGTTGCTAATTTGATTCGGTCTGACCGTCGATTAAGTATTCGTGCAGTTGCTGAATCTGTAGGCATTGATAAAGAATGTGTACGACAAATTTTACGTGACAATTTGAGCATGCGAAAAGTGTGTGCAAAAATGGTACCAAAAATTCTCACGATTGAACAACAAGCAGCTCGCAAAAATGTTTGTACTGACACTTTGAATGCCTTTGATAATGACCCAAATTTATTGGAAAGAGTAATAACATGTGATGAATCGTGGTTTTTTACTTATGATCGGGAAACGAAGCGCCAATCCATGCATTGGAAGACCCCAATTTTACCGAGAGCCAAAAAAGCAAGAATTAGCAAGTCAAAATTGAAAGCAATGATGATTGTTTTTTTTTGATATTCATAGGATTGTGTACCTTCACCGGGTTCCTGAAAGTCAAACAATTAATCAACTTTACTATCTTGAGGTACTTAATAAACCACGTGAAAGAGTAAGAAAAAAACGACCCGAAATGTGGAAGGATTTTGTACCAAGATAATGCGCCAGCTCATACCGTGTTATCTGTTAGGCTGTTCCTGAACCAATCCAGTATGTGACTTTTATCTTTTCCCTAAGGTGAAGTCTGCATTGAAAGGTATGAGATTTGAATCCGTAGAAGCAAAAATGGCAAGAGTACTGAAAGATTTGACAGAAGATGACTTTCAGCATTGTTTCCAACAATGGAAAATTCGTACGGAGCGTTGCAGGGATAGAGAAGGAGTGTATATTGAAGGTGATAATAAGTAATTATGTATAAAATGAAAATAAAATTTTTTACAATATCAGTCCCGTTGTTTAATAGCCATACCTGAAAAAGAAAAAGAGAATGAGAAGGGGATATATAGATAATTATGAAATTATTAATTAACGCTTCTTGGCTCACCTGAGTAACGAGTAAGAGAAGAAAATTTTCCTTTTTATATTAATTGCTCTATTCTTTTTCGGTTGACGAAAGTGCAAGTATATATAATTCGCGCGGGTATTGTGCACGAAGAATTGAATTTAGCTCTATTATCACATTATTAGTGAGAATAAACTTTGTTTCCATCAGAGCTCAATTAGTGAGAGAAGAAAAAAAGACATACCAGTTCCATCGACGTTGAGTTGTAAATTTGCAGCGTCGTTTCTCAAAAGGTCAATCACCTGTATACAGACTGCGGAGGGAGCGTTTCATTATCCAATCGTTAGGTGATGCTCAGACGTTTATGTATGTAGAACCATTCTATTATTATTTATCCCTCGTATTCCTTTGTGTGTGTGAGTGTGTGTGGGTGGGTGGGTGGATGGGTGTGTGTGTGGCTGTGTGTGTGTGTGTGTGTGTGACACCTGTGATAGTATGGGGCAGGTGCATAATAGGTAGGGATAGGTGATAAAATTTATTATAATTTTATTTTTGAATAAAAACCTTTTTTTCTTTTTAATATCGAAAATTATATGTAAATTATTTATTTTTCTTTATGTAAATTTTTTTTTCAATATAAATACCGTTTTATGATTCCATTGGTTCCTCTCCTTTTTTTTTAGGAATTTTCCTTAATAAAATATTTAAACTAAGAACAAAGATTACAGGAATAAAGGTAAGTTTGTGGATGATTTCGAAGGTCACTACGATCCAAAAAGGTTAAGTGTAAACCTCACCCGTGGAGAGACTGTTCTCGTCTATTAACAGGGTCTTAATACCGGATAGACATTAAATTGATATAATATTTAATTTCAGGGACATATCCTTCTGTAATATATATATATATACATATATACGAGCTGTGTTCAAAAAGTAACGAGAATTATTAAATTTCGCGGGTTTGAAGAGTCCACCTGTATGAAAAATTTTTTTATTTGTCATGTCCCTGAAGTACGATGAAATTTTCAGCAATATTCATTGCTTACTTTTTACGTGGCAGCTGCTAAAAAAATGGAGCAAAGAATTTGAATTCAAATTTGCTTAAAAAATGAAATAAAGTGTAATGAAATTTGTAAAATGTTAGCAAAGGCATATGGTGAATCTGCTGTTAGTAAAGCAAGGATTGACAAGTGGTATAAGCGTTTTCAAGATTGCCCCGAAAACTCTGACGATGACGAACGATCCAGACGCCCAAGCACATCAACAACCGATGAAAACGTGAAAAAAGTGAAAGAAATGGTTATGAACGATCGCCGAATCATAATCAGAGAAGTCGCTGATGATTTTGGAATATCAGTTAGCTCAGGTGGGGAACAATGTCCTGATGCCTCGGGAATATATATATATATATATATTATCTCTTACTCGCTCCCGAGTAACCCATGTTACAATTAAAATATATAAATAATTAAAAAACATAATAATACCTATATAAAATAACCTAAAATAATATATTATAATATAATGTATAATATATATATATATATATATATATATATATATAAGAATTAAAAATTGTATTTGTCGACTGTTCAAAATTAGATTAATAAATATTGTTTCTTCATTCTAACCTACAAATCAAACCTTCACCGCTTGATTCTGGTTCTCATGCGGAAAAATATAGCCTTACCTAGTACGAAAAGGCTTTTTTACGAACCTCGTTACAACCCTCGGCTTCGCTTCGGGCCGCAAACCTCTTGTTTCGTAAATAAAGCCTTTCCATACTCGGTAAGAAATGTACTATACCCGCACTCGGGGCGTAAAATACGATTTTCTGCAGCTATCTAGAGAGAGCAAAATACAACTTTTTCTCCCTAGGGAGGAAAAGTGTTTATGGCCGTTTCTCGACCAATCAGAAAGCAGAATTTTAAGGAAAAGGGGAGGAAAAGCGAATGAACGAAACCGTGTAGTCCAATAGGATTCTCAGTTTTCGCGGGCTCGACCTTTTTTTGCACTTTGAGTTAGGTATTCATGATTTTAAAATAAAATAAAATTTATATTCAATCTGAAATTTATTATAAAAATTCTTATGTTTTTTAAGTATTAAAAATTATCTATATCTTTTTTATAATTAGTTTTAATTTTAAATTCTATTTATTATGCTTTTAAATTTTTAAAAATTTTAATTTCAGCGGAGATTATTAACAAACGTATAATCTTCAATTGATTAGTCTTATTTAGTTATAGAAAAGGAGGGCTCCATCCCCACAACCCCCGGCGGCGATTTCACCCCCTGGATCCCCACCACCCGATCCTCGATCTCTTCTTAACATACTTTATCAATTTCCAAATAAGAGGAAATCATTTAATTTAATGCTATTAAATTCAAATAAATTGCAGGAATAACCTTAAGGGAAAACCGATAATATTATATTTTTTCAAATCCAACGAATTACATTTTATGTTAGGGCAACATCTGGACCTCTAGATATTATACTTGATCGCTCTATCTAAGCATTACTAATACATGGGAGCGGGGATTTGACATTGCTTGATTTTGTAAGTTTGCCATTCTATTTTTTGTGCATTTCTTTGAGAAAATAAAAGCGCCCTCGTATGGGAAAATAGTATGTGATATGGGAGCAAAGACGTTTTCGAATCAGGAAAACGCCTGCTCCCTTGTGTCACAATGTACTATTATCGGTCTTGCAGTCTTTATAATATAATATATTAGCTAAAACAATGACGGATAGACTGTTCTTGTTTATATTCACCCCCGTAAATCTGAAATAAAACTTAAAAATTAAAAATAAGTTACTAATGAAAATATCTCCAAATATCTGCACATACACTCCTTTTGTGCAGCTTGTGCGGTGGAGGTGAGCCCAAGTCAATTAATATAATCCGCTTACTGTATATAGCGTTGAATGACTATCGGTATAGAAAAAATGAGGCCCCTATACTGTATACTGAAACCAAGATATTTTTCTTGGTCACTCTGTCGCCTTGTATCTTCAAGATTTCGACCGAGTATAATATCATTGCTTATAGGAAAGGGAGTGACTGTGGAAAATCAGGGTATAAGTTTTCTATTTTGAACCAGGGCCACTTCTCGGAAAAGCATGGGAGAGGGTCCAAGTAGAGGCGAATGCTGGTGCAACTGAGATGGGCCCACATCAATTAGTATAATTCATTTACCGTATATAGCATTGTATGACTATCGGTATAGAAAACATGTAGCCCCAATACTGTATACTGAAACCAAGAAATTTTCTTTGTCACTCGCTCACTTTGTAGCTTAAAGATTTCGGCCGAATATAATATCATTGTGTATTGGAATGGGAGTGACTGTGGAAAATCAGGGTAAACGTTTTCTATTTTGAACGAGGTTCTTTTAATTTTGGCTCCCTAATTCTATCATTAGTGTATCATTTTTTAAATAAAAGAATATGAAAAAAAATATATAGAGTAAACTAAACTATTATAAATAATGTAATATATAAAAAACGTAAAAGATTTTAAATAACAGAAAAAACTCTAACACCATCTATTAAAATACAGAATATAGAATTGATAGAATGATGTAATCCTATAAAATATTATCAAACTTTTCGCATAAATTTTTAAATATACAATAATTACTATACCATTGTAAAGGTTAAATATTTATATCCAATAATTCAACAAAAGGTAAAAAATATATATAGATTTTAAAGTATAAAATACTATACAAAATTCCTAAAAATATTATGAAGACTCAGTTTCAAATTAATTCCTAATAAGTTTATGTATAGAATTCTATGTTGTATATAACATACACACACATCACGTAGTTATATATATATTCTTTCTAAGATTATTTTAATGCGTAATATATATATATTCTTTCTAAGATTATTCTAATGCGCAATATATATATATATATATATATATATATATATATATATATATATTGTGACGTTGCGGCCCTTGCCCTGACCGCCGCCACAGAATATGACTTACGTATACTCAGCATCTACCTGCTACTTCCTCTGGCGGATGACGGCTCGTCCTCTCTCCACGAGGGGGTCCGCTGATAAAACGGGGCTACGCTAAAATAATCAAAGGACAGGGGGCGGCAATCAATAATAACGCCTCGATCTTATTAGACTTTATTTTCACGACTGTATAACACTGTATCCTCTCTCTCATTCTCGCGCACGCTCGTAACAGCGCACAGGCACTCTTGGGCTCGAGGCGCACACGCACCTCGGCTACGCGGTGCACACACAGTCTATCTCTCTCTCTCTCTCTCTCTCTCTCGCACTCCCGGTTTCGCCATCCGATTCTCTCTCTCACTCTCGCACTCCGTCCCGCAGCATACGCACTCTCGCTATCTCTCTCTCAGACCCACACATGCACACACGCTAGCTCGCGGTCTTCGATATTGCTGCCGGCTCTTCTCCTTGGACAGCGCTGTCGTCCTCGCACTTGTGGCTCGTCCGCGTGCGCACATTCTCCTGTCCGTGTATACGCTGCCGTCGCACCGCGGTCCGTGGCGCGGGCTTACCAATACGCGGTCGCTTGCCGTCTATACTCACCGAATATGCTGTCACCGCAATGGATAGAAGGCGCGGACGGTGCTCGGACTCCCTCTTCTTCTGCCGGTGGAAACACTCAGTTTGGATGAACCGCGATAACACTCCAGCCGTCCGGGCTGGTGATGATCGGCTCGAGTGAGCCGCTATTGCCCCCCTCGCTCTACACCTCTCAGATCGGCCGGGCTGACCGTGAACTCGCTCGGCGGCTCTCGGTTGCTTCGCATTTCGTTCCCGGCAAGCACTTCACGTGCCTTCTTTGACACAAAATCACGTCTCTAGGTTTAATAACTTATGATAATCGCTACCGTTCTTTTACACCAAATCACGTCTCTCGCTCCTTCGCGCGGCGGCGGCATACGCTTCTCGCTCTCGTTACGTATACGACGCACGCGCGCATTGATTCGGGCTTCTAGTCGTTGCTCCTCTCTCTTTTGCTGTGACTTCGTTCGGCAGCACCTCGAAAGAATCAGAAATGGCAATTAGTAGCTAATACGCACACCTTCTTCCGAGGCACCCGGGGCAGAGGCCGTCGCTCGTTGTGACCTTCGTCACAATATCTATATATATATATATATATATATATATATATATATATATATGCATATGCATATGTATTTAATATGTACTCTTGATATGTATATAGCTGACTTGCCTACACCGCGCTACAGTGGGTTTCGATATATATGTATATGCTTTGTTTCGCTTTTGTTTTAAAAATCATGAGATGTCCCCAAATAAAAATTTCGCGTCTTATGTATTTTGACCCGTAGAATACGAATCCTGAGATCTTTTTTCAAATCAGAGTAGTACATTGTTTAAATCACTATTCTTTGTACAAATCGACAAATATAAAATTTGATATCAAAAATTTTCTTTTTCGAAATGACAGATTATTTTAAATAAAAAAGGTCTAAACAGCATTCTTTTAAAATGCATATTAAAAATTTTATGATTTTTCGAAGTGCAAATTTTGCAATTTTTTTGCAACTTTAACTATATGTAAAATTGCAGCAAATTCATATTTTTCAAAAATTCAGAATCTTTTATCTTATGTAATCATTTTGAATAATTAAAACTAAATTTTGTGAAAATAAACAATAGTTATTTCGCAATAAACATTTGCTCCTTTTTTATGCCATTTTTTGATGCTTATCATCTTGTTCTGACACTATTACCATCTGTTATTGTTATTGAAAAGTAATAAATATTGTATAAATTAGTTTGATAAGTAATTTCAATTTACGATATTAAATTATTAAATAATAATATATAAACAAATAAATATAGAAATGTTAAATCACACAAAGATAATATGAATGAATATGATTCTTTGTTACAATTAATAACAATGTAAATAAACTATATGTAAACTTTGTAATATATTCCAGAATTGTTACATTTGTTTGAACATTAATGGGCAAATCTTCAGAGTAGATATGCTATAGCACATAGGCATTCTAGCACAACCCCCCCTTAAGAAGCGTACTGAGCCCTCATTTAGGTCATTCTGTGGAATAGCACACTTTAGACGTGAGTAGACTTTAGGTGTAGTACAATACCTATCGACTTTCCCGTTGTGTTTAGAGCAAAGTCTGGAGAGGAGGGGATATCCATTCTCCTTTATGTGCCATGATGTCTATAAGAAAGTCAACTACTTTTTTTCTTTTTTTTTTTAATAATCTATTTAAATAACCTTTCTCACATCTCCACTGATGGGATTATACTGAACTATGCGATCGTGCAAGATCATGCAATAAGCTGTAGTATTGGCTGGAAAGTTTTCTTTAGCCTGAAATTCTAAACGTCTATCCACGGAAGCGCTCTTTAGAGATTTATTTTGTCCTAAGCAATCAATAACTATGGGAGGTTCGTTCTCGAGAAACTTTTTTTGCAGGCAGTGATTGAAGATCCCTTGTATAGTATTTTTTTTGGAAATTTGCATACATGTCATACAGTATTGCATATTGATTATTAATTACTCATCATTATTTACGATTACTGTTTTTATTAAAGTACACAATGTCATGTTCATTATATGCCTTATCTAGCGGATTTATTCCTGGATCATCCCTTTCTAATCGCTTCGTCAATTTAGTTCCGGGGCCATAGTATTCATAAAATGAAGATGCATTTCTATAGGGAAATTGTTGATTGCTCCATCGAGCAATTCACGTCTTTCCTTTTTCGAATGCTTACGAGTTTTATGTTCAATAATCGTTAACATATCATGAACAAAATGGGTTGATAACAAAAGAGAAATTCAAAGATCTTTATCAAAAATATTATTCACATAATGAAAATCGATTTAAATTAGAAGAAAGAATGAGTAATTTCGATAAAAATCTTATGAAAACTGATCAGTATCAATCAGAACTAGAATCGAAATTGAAAACTCTTAGTGACTCACATACTCGTTCCAGAAATAATGTTTCACAAACGGTTATTAATGTAAATGTTATTGTAAAAGAGATTGAAAGGAAAAATGCATCGAAAAAATCACCAAAGACAAAGTTAACAGGAAGTATAACATAAAGTGGTTGAAGAGCTAGACAAACCTGCTCGTCGCAGATATAATCGATGAAAATATGATATACGTGGTATAGATTAAACTTGTTAATCAGATCTTGTAGAAATGATACCCTACTCGAAGGAGAATAAAAACTTTCTATACTTACTCACTGTTCTAGATTTCGAAGTATGCTTGGACTAAACCAGTAAAGTCAAAGAGTGGCAACGATGTTACTCTGGCTATGATTATTATATCGAAATATGGAAGAGTACCATCAAATCTACAAACCGATCAAGAAAAAGAATTTTACAATCCACACTTTCAAAACCTCATGAAAAAGTATAAGATAAATCTATACTCTTCGCATAGTAATCTTCATGCAAGTATTTGTAAACGATTTAATAGAACAATAAAAAATACAATGTGGATAAAATTAATTTATTAAACATGAAAGTCCAAATGGATAGATATCCTACCAGATTTACTAAAAGCTTACAATTCTTGAAAACATCGAACAATAGGAGTTGAGCCTGAAAATGTAAGCCAAGAAAACGAAAAGGAGGTGACAAAGCATTTTTCAATTCTGATGATACCAAGAAAAAAGCCGAAATACAATGTTGGAGGTAATGTACGAATAAATAAAATAAAATATTTTTGATAAAGGCTACACACCTAATTGGTATACTGAAATTTTTACAATATCAAGAGTTGTAAAAACTGATCCAATAACTTATCACGTTAAAGATTCTTACAATAAGCCTGTATCTCGGGGTTTTTATGAAACTGAAATGCAAAAGACTAAGTATCCTGAAATCAATGTTGTAGAAAAAGTGCTAAAATGGAGTGGTAACCGCGTAAATGTTAAATGATTAGGATTTAATAATGAGCATAATAATTGAATAAATAAAAAAGAAATTAATTGAATACAAGATATAATATAAATAACATATATGGATAAGTGTATGAACACTAATTTCAAAGTGAATAAGAAAGACATTGTATTATGATTATAATATTTATTTATGTAATTAAGTTATACATGATTTTTTTTGTTTTTGTCAAATAAATAATGAAAAGAAATGAAACTATGTGTTTTATTATTACTTAAGAAGTAGAAGTATTAAACTTAAAATAACCACCACCGTGATACTCTATAAATAAACAAAGCTGATTTGCTTTGTTAGCCATATTAATGAAAAATTCTTCATCTTTTAATATGGCTGACGATATCTTTTGTGGTAAAAATATTTCGAAGTTGTCGTCCAGATCCTCAACGACTTTGGTACCATATTTTGTGAAGACTTGCTTAAGAGTAGTCACCATGTATTGATGATTTTTCTTCCATTCCGTACATTTCTTTCTCAGTAAGAACTCAGTCTCAGAAAGTTTATTCTGAGTGGCTAAATCCATTTTAAAGGAAAAATATATTTTCTTAATCCATCATAGTAAAAAATTAATTTTTTAAGAGAAAGTTAACAATGAATCTTACCTTATTAGATTAGTCTTTATTTTCTTTGGAGAAGGTTGACAATTCTTAAACTCTTCAACTGCTCGAATGAGTTTTTCATCATTCTGAGTCTGTTGATATAGCTGATTCCCCACCATAATTTCTGCCCCTTCCATTGCCTCATGAAGTACATCCCTTCCCTCGACTTCCACTGAGCTTATCCCTTCCAATACCTCTAAGATTTCTTCAGGATTCCATTCATGTAATAGTTCATCCGATGTATTATACTCAACACTTATTGGTTCACCTTCGATGCTATAAAACGTTATCCTCTCTCGTGCAGCTTGATATTCGTTGATTGCTTTATCGCTACTCTCTTGTTCTGTGTATATATCTACCGTTACTCGAATCTCATTGGTAATTTTATTCTCCCTCTCTTCTTCCTTAGTAGCTGCACCTATTTGACCTACTCTTCCATTAGTCGCATCGTATCCCCTCTCATCATACCCCTCCTCTATTTGCTGACTTTTACTTTCCATTATTTCGCTCTCTACCTGACTTGCAGCTTTCGATATTTGCTCTTCTAGGATTTTATAGTGACCCCAAAGTAATGTCTCTGTAGTATAGTTTTTAATATTTAAATATAAGTCCGAATGATCTCTTAATATTCTTACATTATAACTTTCCCATACTTGAACATCGTGCCTGTAGTCTTCTTCAGTAATATCTGAATCTATTAATTTACTATCAAATTCATTTTTCGATGACAGTTTTGTAATTAATAATTTATCTAGTCCATCGACAAAATTGTAGGGAAATATGCCTTTATATCTAAGAAGATTAATATTTGCATTTGAGAATCCATCTAATTGAAATTACTATATTGCTATTGGTACATTATCTAGATACGATGCAAGTTTCTCTAAGAATGATGGTAAAAATCGTCAAGAATCAATAAATCTAAAATTTATATCGCAGTCATCCATATACTTTGTGAATGAAATATATTTTTCCTTGTTATGAGGTATTAGAGTAATTCGTTCATTCATCAGTGTAGCCGTTCCAATTTCATTTAAAATAAAATGTGTATCATAATTAAGGTTATGAACAATTACGAAAATGAATTTTGAGTGTTTATAGTTCAAATTGCATGAATTATGAGCAGTACCTCTGAACCTAAAAAGAAAAAAGTTAATTTTAAAAAAGAAAATTAATGTTTTATTTATCTAAAGAAAAAAACATATCTTCCTGTAAAAGGATGATCTCCTACTGTCAGTTGCTCATCTAGAAATGGTTTGCGATATATATGGCAATCGGTCGACTATTGAAAAGTCAATTCTTCAAGATCTGTGAGTTTCATTGATTTTGGATTTTTATAGAGATAATCAATCTGCTCACCAATTGATTTCAGTTCACGAACAAACCAATGTGCAGGTGTCTGGACTTTCCTGTCTATATGATTTGTAGCGGATATTTTGTCGTCAAAGCTATATTTTAAATAGGAACCTATACTGTAGGCTTGAGGAAGTTGAAACGCATTCTTATTTTCTGTAGGTTTTAATAAACAATCAAAATTTGCATAATTACAAAAGGTACTTTTTCACTTTTATTATAATCTTCAAATTTTAAAATGTTATTGGATAAGTTTCGTAAATTTATTCTACAATCGTGAATATTTTTACTAAGATTTTATCATGATATTGTAGCCTTTGCTCACTATAAAAATGTTGCAAGCATCGTTCATAATGGTATAATTTTTTATGTGTCTTCCTGACTTGTCATACTAGAAGTTTGGATATACTTTTAATTGAAACATACTGGTATTTAGGAACGTGCCATTATCGTCTAAAATATTGTTTTCTTCATATTCAGCTATGTAGCAATCTAGAGTGAGGTGAAGATTTGCAATATTCTCGTTCTTATTGAATGAAAAATGAAAAGTTGAGACTTCATATTTCATATTGTTTGCAGATTTATCGTAATTATGATCTCTTTGAGGTTTTTTTTCATTTGGATGTAATGCTGAAAGAATAGCATATTTGAAGCATTGATTATCAATGTTATGAACATTGACACATGCTCTTTTTGATGCTATGAACTTAGGGAAAGGAATATATGATCTTCCCTTGTGAGGTGCATATTTTTTTATGTTTATGGACAAACTGATAATACTTTTTAATGTCCATTGGGAATCTTTATCTTGAAATTCTTATAGAAGTGTAAGAAGTGGTTCCTTAATATGTTTCTCATACCATTTTTTTAAATTGGGAGACCTGTATACTGTAGCACTCATAGTTGTGAAATATTTAATATCTGTTGTTTCTTCTCCTTTTTTCTACATGAAAAACTCTGATATAAAAATCTGTAAGAAAGCTCTAACTTTATCCTCAAAGACTTTTTGTGCGTCGACCAAGAATCTTAGAATGTACAGATGTTGTAAATTAATAACAACACCTGTTCTTATTCGATCTTTAAAAGCAGATTGAATATCTCGCCATTCTACTTTAGCTGACTCATTAGAGATTAGACTACCTCCAACTGGCAGTATAATATCAAGATAATAACGGAATCTTGCTTGTTAACATGAAAGATGAATCAGACATGTTAAACATTTTTGATTTTCTGCTCGAGAGAGACTTTGTTTTTTCCAAATTCCAAATTTTTCAAATTCCCTCAGCTTTATAATATCCTGTTCAGTTATTGATAAATAATTCTCGAGTTCGTGTCTGCTTAATTCACTGACACATTCGTAAATATCACGAAGTTTCTTCACTTAAAATTCAACAGACGAAAAAAAAGCCATCTTACTTTACGTTAACTAATAAAATATATTCAAACTTCAGTTAATAATGCTTATTTACTGGCTGATAAAAGTAAGACACAAAAATAAAAGACTGATACAATATAACATACTCATATTTAACACAGAAGAAAAAATAAGAAAAAGAAAACTAAACTTATTTGACTGAGGTATAGAAACTTCGTTCTTCCAAGATATTGTCTCGTTTTTACAGGAACTGAAAATATGGAGAAGCGGAAGCAGACGTGGAAGGAGAATATCATTCATATAGAAAACGTTCAATAGCGTGTTAGAATGAGATCAAATATCAACCTTTTAGTACATCCATATAGATCATCTCCTTTCTCCCTCAACATCCAATCATACACGTGAGCTCCTACTGAAGAAGGAGATGTGTATCGTTTTATGACCATCCGAATATTTACTATTACGCCCTTTTCCTTCTCCTGCACTCAATCGTAAGTGACTTTCCCTGAGAATGTAGGGAATGAATTGATTTGTAACGAAAATTCAATCTTCATCCATCTAATCGATCCATCTTTGATTTTCTTGAATCAACCAATTGTAGCACAGCAGTCATTTCGGGAGGAGCAGAGACATATTCTAAAAATGAAGGCATAAGCATAAAAGTATCATTCATAATCATCACTTCTGCCTATAAAAATTAGTATATATAAATCTGAAAATGGTTAGAGTGCGAGAATACGAAGTAATTTTTATTTTTAAACTAGTAATGTTTAAACTTTTATTTTAAAAGAACTCAGTTTTCTAAGTTTGGAAGGAGATGCACTTCCTTCTTCGTACCTCTTTTAACCACAAATTCCGTGGCAACAATTAACATGGGCTGAAAAAAAAAAACAGTAGACTGGCTGGAACGGAATACCATGTCATAGATTGAGAATGTAGCGACATTCCTTATAATAGTCTGCAAAAGCACATTGGAGATTTATTGTGCTGGAATGCAGAAAATATATGTGAAGGGTCGAGAGAAGAACGAATGGTTATCAAACATTCTACTGAATATGTAAGTTTGTATACTATTTCCACACCTTTTCATACTTTTTCATACTTTTTCATACTTTAATACTTTTTTATACTTTAATAATACTTTTTTCACAATTTTTATAATTTTTCATAATTCTTCATAATTTTCGTAGTTTTCATAATTTTTGCACTACAAAATGAAGAGCAATACATAATTTGTGGAGACCTTACGTTATGCAGAAGGCAAATACCAATGTGTGCAATTCGTAACGTAATGATTATACGCACATGGTTAGAACATTATTTAAGTGGGAAGTACGGACGGGACGAAACTGATAAATAAAATGTATTAATGTAATCTTAAAAAAATCAATTTTATATTAATAAAAAAATGTAATCAGAAAAAAGTATTTTATTCTTACCATCGAAAAACGAAATTTGAAATTAAAGAAATTGTAAAAAGAAAATTTTAAATAATTTTAAAACAAAACAAATTTTTCAATAAAAAGAAAAAATTCTAGGAAATATGAAGTTCCTAGAATTTTCTGAAAATTCGTAGCATTTCCTGAAATTCCAATAATTGAAATTGAAATTCTAGGAATTTGGCCTCCAAAAAATTTTTTTGGGGCGGAAATCCCTCATGCCTGTTAGAGTTGGTAAAGTTATATTTGCTACTGCGTCTTACTTTTGTATTAACTTCTACATCTTCCTTTGTTATCTTCTTCCACTTTGGCCATTTACATTAGTGACTGGCTTCACTGCTGAATTACAGATTTTATAATTACAGATTTTCAGTTTGGGATGGGAATTATACATAAATGATCAAACGCATTATATTTCGTTTAATTTCATTAATTTTATCTATTATTTTATAGATTTTAATTTTTTTATATTGTAAATAATATATATTTTATTTTTTTATTATTTATTTGATTATAATTTTATTAATTTTTATATTATATGTTTGTGTCCAAACGAACATCGGATATTATAAGAGCAACTTCTATTTCCTCAAAACTCGAACTGATACTTTGTGATGGACTACGGTGTCGAGTTTATTGCGCCATTTTCTCGCTCCTAGGGCGGCTTTTCTGTTGTTTTTCAGATCTCGATCTCGTTCTCGACAGGTCGTATGAGTGATTTCGCCCCTGCTTCTTAACAGCTGTAACGGAAAAAAATATGAGTTATTAAATATATATATATATAAATAAATATTTATGTATGTATGTATGTAAATATATATATATATAAGTAAATATATGTATGTATATATACACTACCTAAATCGATGTCCTGTACTCTAATATACAGGGTTCTCCAATCGGCTGCACTTGCAGAAGGTTTCCTTCCTTCATGTGATAACGGCGATTTCGACCTTTCAATAGACGGTGTTACCGTCCTTGCCAAGATGCTGCCGCAATCGAGATTGGGATGGTCGACCTCTTCGAGTTTGTGACGTCTTCCTCATCCTCCTCGATAAAGAAGTCCATCGACTTGTAATACGTTCCTTTGCAGCTACGAGGAGCCTTTTCTACGGTAGGCAAACGTTTGCCATTGCTGTTGGCGTTAGTGTTGGCGTTTGCGTTGCCATTGGCGTGGGCGCTTACTGCTACCTTCATCGTTGATCTTTAATAATTTCCAAATTTCAAATCTGAAGGTAGACTATGATGCATAAACTCACTGTCGTTCCGCTTATATATCGTTTTCCAATGCTGGTTTTCTTCAATACCTCGCACTAGAAAACTTTCCTATAGATCAAAAAAAAACCGCCTACAGATTCTAAAGTTCGTTTAGTAAATGCGACGAAGCCCATCCTTTCTATTTTCTTGACACAACGAACTTTTCCTCATTGGTGAAGGGACTCCATTTTCCCTCCTTTCCCTTCCTCCACATACTCCTATGACGTTAAAAATAAGCGAATTATACTAATTGATGATTCATCCTCGGTCAGTATAGCAAGAGGCGCATGTGTTCGCCTCTATTACAACACGCTTTTACTTTTTGAAAATAGAACGTCTTTATGCTGGTTTTCCATTGTCACTCCCTTTTCTATACGCAAAAATATTATATACCTTACAGAAATTGAGAGGATGCAAGGTGTGGGACCGGCAAAGAAAAATATTTAGGTTTCATGATACAGTATAGGGTCCGTGGATTTTCTATAACGATAGACATTCATCGCCATATATGGTAAGCGGATTATATTAATTGACTTGTGTGCACCTCAGCTATCTAAGCGTTCGCCTCTACTCGGCCCCTAACCCATGCTTTTTCGAAAAGTGAACCTCATTCAAAATAGAAAAATTATACCCTGATTATACCTTGAGCAATGATATTATACTCGACCGAAATCTTGAAGATACAAAGCGAAAAGGTGACAAAGAAAAATATCTTGGTTTTAGTATACAGTAGAGGGGCCTCGTATTTTCAATACCGATTGTCGTCCAACGCTATATACGGTAAGCGGATTATACTAATTAACTTGGGCCCACATCCGCCGCACAAGCTGCACATACACAAAAAGGAATGTATTTGCATTTGTAACTTATTTTTAAGTTTTATACTAATACACGTTACAATATAATACGGTAGTTCGCGGGCTACCCACTCCTTGTAGGTTCAGCGACGCGTGGGGAAGCTATGATACAACGCGGGAAGATACAGACTTAGACGGGAGCACTGAAACGATAAGGAAACCAACACGCGAGGGGAACAATTATTACGGGATCGGTTGTTTACGCAAATCTCGGACTTTGCATATTTTATAACAATGCACGCGACGGCGGACGAAGGCAGCCTAAAGAGCGACAAGCAATAACAATATAAATAAGACAAAACTACTTGCCGCTAGGAAGCTGCAGCTGTCTTATTCGCCCTTCCTCTCTCACTCTCGATCGTTCGTCGGTGCCAGCGTCCTTCGTTTAAAGCGGTTCGTTCTCTCTCTCTCTCTCTCTCGCACGTTCGCTCGCTGATGGCGTCGGTGCTGGCGGCGTCTCTTGAACTCGCGAGTAAAGTGCGGCGATGCCGCGGATGTCCCCGACGGCTAGGGAGACGTGAATACATCTCGGGCTGACCGATAGGTGGCAATAGTCTCCTTGCCTGAACTCGATGTCGAGATGTGGTGACTCTATATAAATCTATGTTGTTATGTTATTCCCATTGTTAATTGATAACGGTAAATTCTAATTTTTTTTAACCTAAATTGATTCTAATCTACTTCTCGTCTAAACCTATGTCTAATTTAGTATTTTAATTAAAGTTTCTACCTATTCTAATCCTAATACTACTGTTACTTCTAACGGTTTGTATCTTAACCTACTCTAAAAGTAAGAATATCTTATAGTCTAACGCTTTGTTCTGTAATGCACGCTTCTTCTTGTGCTTCGCAATGTAAGTGACGTAGGTCTGCTGCCTTTTCGTCTTCTTCTCTCTTCTTGACGAGTTATCTTCCTGAAATAACGTGTATCATTAGGGCTGTTCCAGCTAATTGTATCAGGTACAGCGTTGGTGGGACGTGCAAATAGTTTTATCCCCTTCTCGAGTCATTGTTCGCTCACTTACTTTTACGCGTCCTCGCCCGCCGACGCTGTGCCTTAGTAGTGCTTCTACTCGCGGGGGTTGTCTCTAATATTCTACGTATCCCGGTCATCCCTTTCATTATTTCAATTGGCATCGCTCTATACTGGGCTGATTTCGCGGTAGGGCTAGCGGTGATCATGGGAGCGATATTAAGGGAAACAATATTGGCTATTCGTAATGACTTTTGGGGAAGAACAATATCAGTCATTTGTAGTTGGCTCAAGGTTTATCGGCTTTCCAGTAAAATACCTAATAAATCAGAGACTATCTACGCCATTCGTATATTTATATATTAGCCATTTGTAATTGGGGAAAACTATCTTAGCCATTTGTAAGAGTCTTGAGGGGGATCTATATTGGCGATTTGTAACTGTCTTGAGAAAGCTGTATTGCTCATTTGGTCATTTGTACCGATATTGGGGAGAATCTATATTGGCCATTTGTAATGGGTTATGTATGCCATTTGTAATGCGTTTTGTATGCTTCCAGGTGCAATTGCTGGTAGTTCTGGGGCCATGTCGCTTTAGGTCTACTTTCACTTTTGCATATAAACCTTTACCCCTGGCATGAGGATCATAGCGGACTGCACATTTCTCGTCACGCTTGCCACCTCTTGCAGGATTTGCGCAACTGAGGAACCCTCGCTACACTCTCGTGCCTCTTCCCTATCCGACACACTTTGCGTAGACGTCTGGCGTGTCGTCTTAGCCTGTGTCTCAGGCTACGCAGCGCCCTCCTCCTCCTAAGACGATAGGACGGGTGTCGTACGATATTGGATGCATATGCAGTTGCGCACGTCGCGATCTGCCTTGCCACACTTATAGCAAAATTTCTTGCTTTGCGGATAGGTGGCGTAGCCATGTCCGGTTTGACCACAGTTCCAACAGCCGTGTGGGGGTGCTATTGTGTGATTGTTGGGTACAATTCCCAATTGTAAAATTGGCCTAGCAGGTAGTGAAGGATGTAGGCGTAGGGGGGAGTCAAATTGAAGGGTGGCGATACCTTTAGATCCATCATGGCCGGTAGTTGGGGGGGGGGGAGTCTCGAGAGGGCATCTGGTACATGATGTAATACTCTTTTTCGGTGCACTATTGTCATATTATACGCCTGCAATGCAGTCGCCCACCTTGCCAGGCGGCCTGTCGGATCTTTGAGTGTGTGGAACCATTTTAGGCTACTGTGGTCTGTTATGACAGTAATTTTTCACCTAGCAAGTAACCGCGAAACTTTTCCACGGCCCATAAGACAGCTAAACATTCCTCTTCGATGACCGTGTAATTTGATTCTGCCTGAGTAAGTGTCTGACTTGCATACGCAATTGGGTGCTCTTCGCCTAGGTTGTTCTGGCTTAACACCGCCCTGAAGGCGTAGTTACTTGCGTCTGTTTGCAGGGTATAAGGTTCGTTTTGCATGGGGCGCGCTAGTACCGGCACCTACGTCAATAATATGCGGAGCTTATTAAAAGCTTCCTGTGGCGCCTGTCCCCAGTGCCATTTGATATTTTTTTCAGTAGCTTTGTGAGAGGCAGCTTGATGTTTGTAAGGTCTTTTATGAACCGAGCATACTACCCGATCATGCCCAGAAAGGCCCGTAATGGTCTCAGATTAGTAGGCCTCGGGTATTCGCTTACGGGGCGAATTTTCTCCGAATCCGTGCGAATCCCGTCCTCGTCTACGATGTATCCCAGGTATTTGACCTCTGGGCAGCAAAACTCGGATTTCTCCCAGTTGATTTGGAGACCAACCTCGTTTAAGCGGTTAATCAACGTCGTTAGTTCTCGAGTATGCTGCTCGAAAGTCTTCATCGTGACAATGATGTCGTCCATGTAAACGAAGACGTATGGTTGCCACTCCGGTCCGAAGACGAGGTCCATACCTCTCTGCAATGTGGCGGGGGCATTTATCAATTCATAAGGCAGACGCTTATATTGAAAAAGGCCTTTTTGTGGGATAGCGAAAGCAGTGATCTCCTTGCTGTTTTCGTCCAGTGGGATTTGATGGTAGGCTTGGCTTAGGTCGAATTTCGACAAATACCTAGCATCCCTTAGGTGATCCAGAAGGACGTTCATATGTGGTAATGGATATGCGTCCTTTCTGGTGATGACGTTGACTGCCCGGTAATTTATAGGGCGATCTCCCTGCACGTCTATCTGATGCGGCTGCATGCGGGCTAGCTTCAGCTTTGCACTCGGCTCAGGTATTAGGTGCTTTAATTTCCTGTTGAGTTCATCGCGTTCTAGACTGCCTAGCCGACCTACGCCGTTGACGGCAGGTATGGCTGTGATGGTCTCACTCAGGTTGTTTTGTTTTGTAACAAAGCGCTTGATGAGTTTCCGAGACGTGTGCCATGTTGCGTTAGCAATGTTGATGGTGACTTTAATTAGCGCCAGTAAGTCCATTCCTATTATCATGTCATGTTTTAATGACTTTGACACTTGAAATCTGGCTTTTATTTGCTGGTCCTCTATATTCAGTAGTAGATCGCTTCTCCTTCGTTTGCTCATATTTTTTCGTCAGGTAGTTGCATATACGAGATTACTGGTATAATTGCCGATCGTACTATTTTCCCTGGGCCCCGGCCTATATATGACTTTCGTGCACCTGGATCAATAAATGCGGGAAAAACTTTGCCCATTAATTCTATATTCAGGAAAAACCGATTTTCCTCTTCTTTAGTTCTGAGCTCTGGATGGGTATTTGAAACATCCTTTGCCTCGGGGCACTGGTCGCTGTTTTCAGCGAGTGGAGTCGTGTTATGAGGGGTGTTAAGGCAGACTCCTAAATCCTCTCCCCTCATACGTTCCCCGACTTACTTTTTCAGCCACATCGTGTACAGTTTTGTGTTGTAACGTTTTGCTCGCCACAGTTGCAGCAAAACAGGTGCTTCCTGCCAGGAAACCTGTCTGCCCAATGTCCTGGTTGTTTACATGTCCAGCAAGGCCTTGAGTCTTCGCCTTGCTGTCTGTTGTCATAGTTTGCGTCATCATGTCGTGGCAAACGGTAGTCGTCGCGATCACGTCTGTTATTGTCTTGTCTAAGCGGTGATCGCTGTTCATTGTTGCTTGACGATCGATATTCGCGATCAGGTGTTCATGGTCGCCACTTCTATTTATTTATTATAATTAGTTGTTCTTTTTTTGTGTGCATTAGCCTTTTATTAATATTGATGTTAGTCGTTTTATAGTTGTCAATTCACAACTTACTGTATTAGTCACTTACTGTTATTCACTCTTCTTGTTATCTATTGTCTTGAATGATTACTGACCTTTTGGTATGCACCTTTTATAAAGTCTCGCACCAGGCTCGTTAGTGGAATATGTTTGCACTTCAGTATTTAGCTGAAAAATTGAAATTATTTGCTTATTCTCCTAAAACTGATTTCCACCATTATACGTATTATTATCAACTAGGAGCATTTTTTAGAATGGAAAAATTCCACTTCTTTCCTGTATTTTAGCTTTTTTCAATTTTTCAGCACCTGTCATACACTTCTAGCGTATAGATTATGCTGGCCTTCCAAGATACACTATCTCACCTACTCATGTACCCTGGTACTTAAACTTCCTTGTTCTGCTTGATTTAATCCTATGTTTTATGTGCAATTACCTTCTCATCGCCACTAGCTGAGTAAAGGTGAGGCAGTATCAATACCTACTAGGGGAAACGTCGAGTGTGCTGTTTTGACAGCAACTTATTTTTTCCAATTTCTTTATGTTTTAGTGCATGTCCTTAAAAATTGTTTCCCTATATGTAGAGATGGTCGCGAATCTGATGCACTTTACAGATTTGCAAAATCTTAACTAGTTGTGTAATAAACGTGATTTTTAAAAATTTGTTTGTTACTATTCACCTATACAGTAGTTTCATGCACTTGCTATGTGCGGAGGGAGCTGGTTTTTGTTTTTCGAAATGGTCCTAAACAAAAGGAAAAAATTGTCCTTCTGTTTACTACAAGTCTACTTTTAGTAATTGATGTGGTGTATGTTGCTTGCATTATGCATTCTGTCCTTGTGCGAGAGACACAATTCATCAATAACTTTATATTTGAAAAAATTTGAAATTATTGTCCGATCAGTGGGAAACTTGTTTTCACCAAAGGCGTGGTGATTTTTAATCAGATGTATATTTCAATCGTACAGAGACACTTGGACTTCGCATTCTATCATCGGAACACAGAACTTTCAATAGAAATCGTCTTGAGGCACCAGGATATCGTATTCAACAGCCCGCACACGCCAATACAATATTGCTCCGAAGAAGCTGTATTTAAAAGGTATATACATATATGTATATATGTATATATATATATATATATATATATATATATATATACAAGGTGTGTTCAAAAAATAACGAGAATTTTCGTTTTATGAAAAAAATATTTATTGATTCTTAAATATCTATTTTGTCCCCTTCAAAGTAACCCCCCTCGGATATAATGCACTTGTGCTAACGCTTTTTCCAATCTTCAAAACACTTTTGAAACTCGATCTTTGTAATAGCTTATAGCTCTTTCAGCGATTCGGTTTTAATGTCATCTAGGCTTGAAAAACGCCGGCCTTTTCATGTTCTCTTTATTTTTGGAAATAAAATAAAGGCACATGGAGTCATATCGAACGAATAGGGAAGCTGAGGTATCGTTAAAGTTTTTTTTTGGCTAAAAATTCACGAACAAGTAATGAAGTGTGAGCACGTGCATTATCGTGATGCAAAAGCCATGATTTGTTTTGCCACAAATCCGGGCGTTTTTTCAGATTTTTTCATGCGCGTTGAACTTGTAGGTAGTACTCTTTATGGATTGTTTAACCTTGTGGCAAAACTTCATGATGCACTATGACATTAAAATTGAAGAACACAGTTAGCATAACATTCATATTCGACCGCATTTGTTGAGCCTTTTTCAGTCTTGGTCATCCAAAATGCCTCCACTGGGACGATTGAGCCTTAATTTCGACATTATATCCATACACCCATATTTCGTCACCTTCCGTCACCCTGTTAAGCCCCCGTTAACAAAGGAGAACAGTCCCTCTACGTGTTAGGTTAATTTACACTTAACCTTTTTGGGCAGTACGGACCTTCGAAATCATCCCCAAACTTACTTTTATCTCTATAATCCTTTTTCTTAATTTAAATATTTTATTAAGAAAAATTTCTAAAACCAAAAAGAGGGAAACTGGCAGATTAATAAAACTGGATTTATATTAAAAAAAAAAAAAGATAAATAATTTACATATAATTTTGTATATTAAAACGAAAAAAAAGTTTTTATTCAAAAATAAAATTATAATAAATTCTATCGCCTATTATACACCCGCGCTATACTAACGCACGTGTCACATACATAGGAATGCGAGGGATAACCAATAACTGGGTGGTTCTAGATACATAAACGTCTGAGCACCACCTGACGATCGGATAATGAAACGCTCCCTCAGCATTATATACAGACGTATAGCGATCTATCTACTTATACGTCTGCGGAGTACAATTTCTCTCCCATACATATATAGATGAGGCAGACCACCCTAATCCTCGTATATGTATGCGAGAACAAAGTTTCCTTGATCTAACGCGGTTATAAAATATTATTTTGCAGGAATAAAATATATGCAAAAAGGAGGAAATGGCTGACCTTTTGTGAAACGACGTATAAAATTTACAACCCAACGTTGATGGAACGGGGAGTTCTTCTTTTCTCCTCTCGCTTGAGCTCTGATAGAGACAAAGTTTATTCTCACTAATTATGTAAAAATAGAGCTAAATCCAATCCATCGTACACAATACCCGTGCGAATATATATATACTGCACTTTTGTCAACCGAAAAAGATTAGAGCAATTAATATAAAAAGGAAAATTTTATTCTCTTACGCGCAATTCAGGTGAGCCAAGAACCGTTAATTAATAATTTCATATATTATCTATATATCCCCTTCTCTTTCTCTTTTCCTTTTCCTCTCCTTTTTTCCCATTGGCAATAGTTATTAACATGTATAGGATAAGATAACCTATCGATTTTACAATATATATAATACGTATAAATAAATAAAATACGTTGAATATTGCCTTTTTATGCAGAAGTGGCGATGTATAATATTTTATATATATTAGGTTGTCAAATATCTCTCTTCGCCTTTTTGTCTTATGAATTTTGCGGCTAGCTACAAAGTGCTAGACAGCTCGTATCTGGCAATAATATACGTCATGTGAAAGGTCTTGACATAACATACAAAACGACGCTATGCATGATTAGTTTGGATATTGCTTTCAAAAGTTATAGATGTGTAAACATGGAGTTCACTAACGCCAAAATTCGCGCTATTTTCAAGTTTTCCTTCGTCAAAGGCAAATCCGCTAGAGAAACGTTTCGTGAGATTAATGGTGTTTTGCGGGATGGCACGTTATCACTTCGAACCGCAGAGGAATGGTTTCGACGATTCAAAGCCGGTAAAAACGACACCATGGATAAGCTAGCCGGCAGAAGACCTCTGACGACGAATACCGATCAAATTATGGAATTTATCGAGTTAGACCGGCATGTGGCATCTCGTGACATCGCCCAGGAGATGAGAGTTAGTCACCAAACCATATTAAACCATCTGCAAAAGACTGGATACAAAAAAAACTTGATGTTTGGGTGCCGCATGATTCGATGGAAAAAAAATTTCTGGACCGAATCAACGCCTGCGATCTACTGCTAAAACGGAACGAACTCGACCCATTTTTGAAGCGTATGGCGACTGGCGACGAAAAGTGGATCACATACTACAATATCAAGCGAAAACTATCGTGGTCTATGGCCGATGGATCGTCTCAAACAGTGGCCAAGATGGGTTTGACGGCCAGGAAGGTTTTGCTGTGTGTTTGGTGGGATTGGAAGGCAATCATCCCCTATGAGCTGCTCCCATATGGCCAGACTCTTAATTCTACCATCTACTGTGAACAACTGGACCGCTTGAAGCAGGCTATCAACCAGAAGCGTCCACAATTGGCCAAAAATAAGGGTGTAGTGTTCCACCAGGACAACGCCACACCACACACTTCGTTGATGACTCGTCAGAACCTACGGGAGTTCGGATGAGAGGTTTTATCGCATCCACCATATAGCCCGGGTATAACGCCAAGTGATTACCACCCGTTCCTGTCCATATCGAACGCCCTTGGTAGTATAAAGTTGGACTCAAAAGAGGCTTGTGAAAAGTGGCTGTCCGAGTTCTTAGCAAATAAAGAGAGGGGTATTATGATGTTGTCGTCTAGATGGAAACATATTATCAAACCAAACCGCGCATATTTGAAGTAAATCCGACCACTGTAACACTTTTTATAAAGCATTGAATGAAGAGCAAAAAAGCGGAAGGGAGATATTTGATAACCTAATTTATATGAGGTGTGTTCTAAAAGTAATGAGAATTTGTAAATTACGCGGGTTTGGTGTGTGTGAGTGCGCCTGAACAAAAATTTTTTTTATTATGTTGTTACGCCTGCCCCTGAAGTACAATAAAATTTTCAGTAAAATTCATTGCTTACTTTTTATGTGGCAGCCCCTAAATTTAGATGTATTTTTTGAACTTGGCGATTTTCGTTTGTGAAAAAAATAAAGCAAAGATTTTGTATTGAATTTTGCGTAAAAAATAAAATAAAGTGTAGTGAAGTTTATAAAATGTTAACAAAGGCGTATGGTGAGTCTGATATGAGTAAAGCAAAGATTTACGAGTTGTATAAGCGTTTCCAAGATAGCCGCGAAAGTTTTGAAGATGACGAACGACCCGGACCCCCCAGCACATGAACAACCGATGAAAACGCAAAAAAGTGAAAGAAATGGTTATGAACGATCGCCGAATTATAATCAGAGAAGTCGCTGATGATTTTGGAATATCAGTTGGCTCATGCCATGGCATTTTTTTGGATGTTTGGATATGAATCGTGTGGCAGCAAAATTTGTTCCAAAATGGAGGTTGCTCAGAAGTCCCTAAATGAAATTCATAACGATCCAGAACCATGGATTTACGGATATGATATTGAAGTAGATCAACCGTCCCACTGGAGGCATTCTGGATCGCCAAGACCGAAAAAGGCTCGATAAGTGCGGTCGAATGTGAAGGTTATGCTCACTGTGTTCTTCAATTATAATGTCATATTCTATCGTGAATTTTTACCACAAGGTCAAACAATCAATAAGGAGTACTACCTACATGTTTAACGCCGTTTGCGTGAAACAATCCGAAAAAACGCCCGGATTTGAGGCAAAACAAATCATGGCTTTTGCACCACGATAATGTACCTGCTCACACTTCATTGTTTGTTCGTCAATTTTTGGTCAAAAACAAAACTTTAACAATGTCTCAGTCTCTATATTCGCCAGATATGGCTCCATGTGACTTTTTTCTATTTCTAAAAATAAAGAGAACATTAACAGGCCGTCTTTTTACAAGCATAGTTGTTATTAAAAGTGAATCACTGAAAGTGCTGAAAGCTATTACAAAGATCTAGTTTCAAAATGGTTTTTTGAAGATTGGAAAAAGCGTTAGCACAAGTGCATTATATCCGAGGGGGATTACTTTGAAGGCTACAAAATAAATATTGATGAATAAAGAAATATTTTTTTCATGAAACGAAAATTCTCGTTATGTTTTGAACACACCTCGTATGTATGTATATATATATATATATATATATATATATATATATATATATATATATATATATACATGAGGGTGGATTGATAAGTTTCTGGCCTGACCAAGAGATTGCGCCACTAGGCCTACCTTGAGGTCACGTTTTACAGTACCATCCTTAGATAGCTGTAGCTATAGTTTCAGTCCGATCGCCATGTTAGTTTAGGCTTCAGAGCACGCTGAACAAGACGCCTCTGTGTTTTTCGTAAAAATGGAAAAGCTGGAAAATCGTGCTGTCATCGAATACTTTATTTGAAGGGGTTAACGCTGAAGGAAATTAAAAAAGAGATGGAATCAACACTGGGGACATCCTCCCCATCATATTCAACCATTAAGCACTGGGTTTCCGAGTTTAAAAAGGGTCGTGTTAGCACCTCTGATGAGCCTCGCTCAGGACGCGCCATTGAGGTCACAACTCCAGATATGATCGAAAAATTCCATCAAATAGTGCTGAAAGACCGCAGATTAAAAATGCGTGAGATAGCTGAGACTACTGTTTTTTGGGATGCAAGAGGTATTATATACATTGATATATAAAACTATCACTGGTCAATACTACGCAGACTTTTTGCAACATTTTGAGCCATGAAGTAAAAATTAAACTACCTCATCTGGCGAAGAAAAAAATCTTGTTTCATCACGATAACGCACCAGCGCACAGGTCAATCGTTGCGATGGCTAAAATTAACGATCTGAAGATTGAATTGATACCGTACTCTCCTTACTCTCCAGACCTAGCCCCGAGTGATTATTCTATGTTTCCTACCGTCAAAAATGGCTTGGCGGTAAGAGATTTGCGGACCATGAAGAAGTAATCGAAGCTGTAAATGGGTATTTTGAGGAGCTTGACGAATCAGTCTATAGAAATGGTATTACTAGACTAGAACACTGCTATCAGAAATGGATCAGCCTTGGAGGAGATTATGTTGAGAAATAAAAAAAATTCTTAAAAACTTTGTTTTTCTTGGTCAGGCCGGAAACTTATCAATCCACCCTCGTATATATATATATATATATATATATATATATATATATATATATAGTTTGAGGTGCTTGGTAAAGAATTATCTAATAATATATCCTGAATATAACTCTATTTTGACATCACTTTTCTTTTATTCAAACTAAAAAAACATAGCTATGTCATTTCTGATCTTCAATCAATGAAAAAAATTATTTACCACTACTTTATCGATAATTTTCCAAAGCCTATCTACTATTTATGACCTAAGGAATCGTTTCCCGCCGGTATTTTTGACTAAAAAGCAGTTTTTAATATAAAACTCCGTGTGGGACTATAGAGAATAGTCAGAAACACTTTTTGCTATGTATACAAAAATTATATTAGTGGATTAACTTTAAAATACAATTTATTTAATTTAATGTATTCCAGATTTATTAGAGAATAAATGTATTACTTTTAAATGAAGAATTAAAATAAAACTTAAATTTGATGTGTAAGCTGTTAAACATATTTAACATTTAAACATATACACTTAAATTAGAAATTGGTTTACTGGTTATAGTTTGTGATTTTTTACATTCCGAACCCGGGTTCAATTCCATTTTTTAAATTTTTTTTTTCTTTTTTAACGAATAAATATTGATTCTAAAATAAATACAAATTATATGGATGCACGTTTATATTACATAAAATAAATACTTGGCTAAAAATAATTTCCTCAATCTAACAAAAGGATGACCGGATGTTACGAATCAGGGCCAAATTTAAAAAAATCAGATTTTTAAATCTTTATTCAAAAGCTTTTATCTTTAGTAGAAAGCTCTGAGAATTACAAAATCCAATTTAAAAAATGATTTAAAAGTAATGAAATCCTAATTTTAAAAGGAGGATTAGAATAAATATCGAATACAATCTTTATAATTTCAAAATTTAACATTCGTTGTATTTTAAAGTTAAAAGTTTTTTGGCCTGAATTATTAAATATTAATGAAATTCTATTTTATAGCTAAGTAAGAATTAAAAATGAATGTTATAATTATAGTGAGTATTGAATATAAATGCAAAAATGTATATTTTCTAACTGAAAAGCAATGTGAAATTTTCAAATATAAAATAATTACCTGCTCTCGACTTAAATTAGTTAGCACATCAGCTTCCTGATTTGTGATAAAATAAATAATTTTAATAAGTAATAATATTATTATTTCTATAAATAAAAATTGAAAAGTTTTATTTTAATAAAACTGTTTTGAAAAAAATGTGAAAGTACTTAATGGAAACCTAGCAGAAAGGTGGTAGATATCTTCCATCAGAAAAGAGTCAGAAATATAAAGGAATGAAGGTAAATGAGTAAGATGAGGACAGGCACTATTAAAAATGTTTGGAAGATTTCTTACAACAATTTGCAATAAATTTACTAAATCTTCAAGCATTTTGAGTGGCGTAAATAATATACAAAGCAGTGAAATAATATTTTACGAATTAAATTGAATTAATATTTTAAAACGAGTAAAATAGCTGTAAGCAACATAAAATTATTAAAATATAGTTAAATATTATATATAAGAAAAAACAGTTGGACTAAAAATTGCAGTAGCTAATTTTAATTAACGTTCTCGTAAAATGACAAGATAGATTTACCAATAATGTCAATTTATGTGAACATTAAAATTGACATTTGCAATTTCTAGTACAACTTTTGTTCTTCATGTAACAAAACACAATTGAGATTTTTACTAAAACATGTTTATAAATATACTCACCGCCAAGAGATATTAATTTGCTAGTAACAATTTTAGTAATCTATTTATAAAAATATATTATTTAACATTATTAACGTGCGCAGTAAATATATAAACTTTTTATTAAAAACACGTCTCGTTAAATGAATATTACAAAAAAATTGAAAAAAGTATATATGTTAAATTTCAATAAAATGTAATTTCATAAAATATAATTTCATTTTATTTCAATATTAGCAATGTCTTTCATGTCACAAGAATGCTGAAGATAGAAATAATTTTTATGACCTTTGTTAATAAAACAATTATTAATAGGAAAATTAAAAAAACAAAACTATTTTAAAAGATAACCATTGTAGTATTTTGTAAAATTACATATTTTTCTCTTAAACATCAGTTAATTTCTACATGAATTATATTAATGATAGATTTTATTCATTATTAAAATTTATTAAAAAAAAAGTTAGGGATTGAACCCAAATCTTCCGCACAAAAATCGAGAACATTAACCACTACGCTACTCGTGAGCTTGATAGAAATTTTCATTGATGTTGCATATGTTTATAAGTTTACCCTTTTAGCTTTTAAATTATTAATTTACATTTCTATTTCATTTATAGTTTTAAATCAATTCGATTGCCACTTCTTTCGTGTATATCTTACATATTAAGGAAAAAATTTCACATCGGAAGTACTCTTTTATACTAATCTATTTTCGTTGATAATATATAGTATAGTAAAACGCTTTAATATAATATCGTTGCCAAGTGTACGTACGCCTGCGTGGTTTGCCACCCAATTATGTCAAATTTTCGCAAGTACATTGTGAGACACCAAAATCACATTATTGCCGGCGATACATAAACGCAAATTGCTTGATGAATTAGCAAAAATCTTCTGTTAATTGCCGAATATGTGCAAGAGAAATAATTCAAAATTTTTATGCAATAGAGGTTATGCACATGCTTTCGTTGCCTTTTGATGGATTTTCCTTCTTCCATCAAATAATTATGTTCATCGTCCCAGTTGTGGTATCTTTTACATATATATATATTATCTTTTATAATATAAATACAGAATTTTAAAAAAAGGTGCTGATATTTATACTGTTACATAATTGTTTTTCGAACGTCGATTTTATCTAAAAAAGTAATATATATTTATATTTCAAGGTTATAATATAAATTATCAGTATATCATTTATAAGTATTTTAATATAAATATTATACTCTAAAAAAATATTATATCTTTCATTTATATGCAATAACTTAAGTAATCGATTAGTTTAAATAATAATTATTATCTTACGAATTACTGAAGAATACTTGCATCTGTGAGGGGGATTTTTATATTCTGTGTTTTTATTTTTAATATATATATATATATATATATATATATATATATATATATATATATATATATATATATATATATATTGCGCAGGAAAATGATTGATATAACGCGCCACACTTCTAATTTACATTCTCCAGTTTTAAATGAAGTAATTACTTTTTAAGTTAAGTTACATTTGTGTATTTTGCTTTAAGTTAAAAAATTTGAACAAGGAGATTTAGATTATTATTATTACTAATTTACAAATTTCATTTACATAAGATTTATATTGTGCATAAATTAAAAACTATAGACTAATTTGAATGATCATTCAAATTATAAACCTCATAATTAGAATAATTAATTCAAATATTTTATCATCATCATCGTTATAGTATAATCATTTTATTAATTGCACATAATTTATAGTTATTATTAATAGGAAAGTATTGTTAAAAATTAAATGCCCTTTACGAATAAATATTTTATTTTATATATTCCTTCTCTCTTTCCATTCTATAACTTTAATCCTATAATAAATATAAATCTGATGTTCGATATAATGAATACTAATAAATTACATAAAAAATAATAAATGACATTAGAAAAGAATTTATACTAATTGGATCTAATTAATTATATGATCAGATTTTAAAAATAAATCTTTATTCATAAACTTTGCTCATGTACAACTTTTCTTCTCAAATTCCATTTAACATGAAATTGTATAACAATATTATTTACGTAAATTTATTAAAAAGGAAAGAGAGAGAGAGAGAGAGAGAGAGGGAGAGAGGAGCATAAATTATTAAGATAACATAGCTTAATAATTTTTTCTGAAAATGTCGAGTGTAAAATAGTCTATAGAAATAATAATAATTAAATAGGTACCCGAGTTTATAAATCAATTTTCAATATTTTCTTGAAGAAGGAGATCATTAGAGATTTTTTGATTTCTAAACATATTGATTGTGCGACCGGCCGGTTGTTTTCTTTTTATAAAGAAAACATTTTTGAACGAAGTTCCAAGTTTAACAATTCCTGGACCAAAGTTGGGTGGAAAAGTTTCAGCGTTCTATCATAAAGTTGGCGGATCTTATTAATGTATATCTAATTAGGTTTCGTTGGATAATAGTTCTTTGTCATTCGATCTTATTCAATATAACGTAATTAATATAAATATCTGATTTTTATAGAAAATTGGTTTAGCAAAATAAAGTGTGAGAGAGATAGAGAGACAATAGTATAGACAGAGATGAACCGAGATTTCCAGAGACATAGGCGACGTTGGTTCCGTGACAGCGCCAGATTTTGCGGCAGAATCACGAACAAGATCCGTCTGCAATCTCGAATATCGATAAATGTAGCGCACTGCTGAAAAATGTCCGAATAGCTATTCGGACATATTCATATATAATATAATTAAGGCATTTATAACATAATATAACAAAGTCCATTCTCTTTCTCTCTCTGTCTCTCAATAATATATATATATATATATATATATATATATTAAAATTTATAACAGTATAATACATTTCGATGGTTTTACGATGAATTTAAAAAAAATATTTTTTAATAGTGCATGCTTGCAGTACGATCGCTGCGATGTAAATTTCGCGAAATTTTTTTGATAATTTAGCTTTACTCCAAGGCTATAGCAATCATCGGCAGTCTAAATGTGTGCTCGCAGCAGGCTTGATCCAATGAAAATTGCTATGTGAGTCTATAACAGAGATCGTGGATGAACTTCCGAAAGACGAGCATAATCGATTATTCGATTTTTTTTAGATGCCGATTAAAATTATCGTAGTGTCGTTTGATGAAAATTTAATTTTCAAGTTAAAAACTATAAACACAGAGTCTTTTGGACATACCTCGGGAAATATTAAAATGTACAAAAATGTATTTTAAAAAATCATTGTACATCTCATTAAAATACATATTTTTTATTCTATTTCATTCGTCTCTAGAATCTATATTTCTCGAAAAAATATATACGAAGATACCTGCATTGAGTATATGCGGGGAACCGTTCACGGGACTCCGAAACGGAATAGTTTCCGAAACTGAACTTTGTCGAGAAATATTATTTGCACCAAAAACTGTATAGAACAAAAAATATGTATTTAAATGAGCTCTATGATTATGGTTTAAAATTTTTTTGCAAGTGTTTTTATTTTCTTAAGGAAAATTGAACAAACCAAGATCTTTATGGACTTTGCATGGTTTGAAGATTGAATATTCAATTTCCGTCTAAAACTGTTACGATATTCGTAATTAGTCCCACAAAAATCACAAATATTCAGAAAAATATTGCGGGGGGACTTTTTTGGAACTAAACTCAATACAGCCACATCACTGACATTGTTTCGGCGAGCCTTGAAGCTTCATTATTTTTTCCTGCAGATATTTAATATATGTTAATAGTATTATAGGTAAAATTATCTAGGCAATATATTTTTATACATTGGGTATTTTTTACACAAGTAAACTGTAAACTAATCAGAATGTAATTAACGGGATGGGCAAGATGGCAGGCAAGCACGATGCAGAAGAGGGGAAGTAGGGGAAGCGAAGGACCGAGCGAAAGAGAAAAGAACTGCGCGTATATACGTCTATATATATATATATATATATATATATATATATATATATATATATAAGAAATGCGTGAACTACTAATTTTTTCTCTATTTCGGCAAGTTCGGACCGATTCCAACCGCCATTAAAATCACACACACACACGCGCGCGCGCCCGCACACACACACACACACACACACATTGTAAACTGTAAAGTTTATCATATTAATATCATACAACATTTTATTAGATAACAAAGACTGACAAAAAACTATTATTAAAAATAAAATAATTCCTTTTGTATACCATTATATAAAAGATGATAAATTGAATAAAATAAATTATTAATTTAATTCGAAAGCAACGCACAAAAAACAAACAAAATTCAATTCGCACTATATGCGCCATCATATGTATATATATGATGGCTTGTTTGCATATAGCGTAAATCTAATCGCAGATTTAACTGTGATAGTTAAGAACAAATGTTATAAAGCAACATACAAATGCAAAGTCATATTGCGATTATGAAGAAAAAAAACTAATGCTGTCGATTGAAATATTCTCTCTGCTCGCCGACCGCGAAACCGAACGGATCTCTATATATCATCTATATTATATATATATATATATATATATATATATATATATA